>ML661915.1:366394-508098 GCA_007570785.1 Antilocapra americana | reverse complement strand
TTTTTTTTTTTTTTTTTTTTTTTTTTTTTTTTAGAATTTTTAAGTCCCATATGACCTTGCTTTTTTTTTTTCTTCTTCTTATTTCTTTTTTCTCCTTTATTTTTATTTTCCGGTTTTTTTTTTAAGTATTTTTGAGAACCCAGTCTTTACTCTAGACTTTTAATCTTTGCTCATTAGTACCTGGTATCAACTTTGTACCTTTCAAGATCCAAGCACCAGTACCCACTGCTACCTGGGAATGAGATCATTGGCTTGACTGCTTTCTCCCCATTCTTATCTCTTGCTAGTAACAGTGAGGAAACCTAGACTCACCCACCAGAAAACCACACAAGCCTTTCCACCCAGGAAACTTCGACAAACCACGCATCCAACCCCTCCCATAGAGAGGAATCCCCACAATAAAGGGACAACACAGCAAGATAAACAAGATGAAAAGGCACAGAAATACCCAGCAAGTAAAGGAACAGGATAAATACCCCCTAGACCAAACAAAAGACGAAGAGATAGGAAGTCTACCTGACAAAGAATTCCGAATAATGATAGTGAAAATGATCCAAAACCTGGAAAATAAGTTGGAGTTACAGCTCAATAACCTGCAGGCAAGGATTGAGAAGATGCAGGTAAGCTTTAACAAAGACTTAGAAGAAATGAAAAAGAGACAAAATACAATGAATAATGCAATAAATGAGATCAAAAACACTCTGGAGGGAACCAACAGTAGAATAAGAGAGATAGAAGACAGAATAAGTGAGGTAGAAGACAGAATGACAGAAATAAATGAAACAGAAAGGAAAAATGAAAAAAGAATTAAAAGAAATGAAGACAACCTTAGAGACCTCTGGGACAATATTAAACGCACCAATATTCGAATCATAGGAGTCCCAGAAGAAGAAGACAAAAAGAAAGACCATCAGAAAATTCTTGAAGAGATAATTGTAGAAAACTTCCCTAAATTGGGGAAGCAAATAGCCACTCAGGTCCAAGAAACACAGAGAATCCCAAATAGAATGAACCCCAAGCGGGACACCCCAAGACACATATTAATCAAATTGGCAAATATCAAATACAAAGACCAAATATTAAAAGCAGCAAGGGAGAAGCAAAAGATAACTCACAAGGGGAATCCCATAAGGATAACAGCTGATCTCTCAACAGAAACGCTTCAGGCCAGAAGGGAATGGCAAAACATACTTAAAGTCATGGAAGAAAACAATCTACAACCCCGACTACTCTACCCAGCAAGGATCTCATTCAAATTTGAAGGAGAATTCAAAATTTTCTCAGACAAGCAGAAACTGAGAGAATTCAGCAATACCAAACCAGCCCTCCAACGAATGCTAAAGGATCTTTCCTAGATAGGAAACACCAATGGGATAGATAATCTGGAGCCCAAAACAATAAAATAAATGGCAGCGGGATCATACTTATCAATAATTACCTTAAATGTAAACGGGCTGAATGCCCCAACCAAAAGACAAAGATTGGCCGATTGGATACAGAAACAAGACCCCTATATATGTTGTCTACAAGAGACCCACCTCAAACCTAGGGACACATATAGACTGAAAGTTAAAGGCTGGAAAAAGATATTCCATGCAAATAAAGACCAAAAGAAAGCAGGAGTGGCAATACTCATATCTGATAAAGTAGACTTTAAAATAAAGGCAGTGAAAAGAGATAAAGATGGACATTACATAATGATCAAAGGATCAATCGAGGAAGAAGAAATAACAATTATAAATATTTATGCACCTAACATAGGAGCTCCACAATATGTAAGGCAAATGCTAACAAATATGAAAGGGGAAATCAACAACAACACAATAATAGCAGGAGACTTTAATACACCACTCACACCAATGGATAGATCAACTAGACAGAAAAGTAACAAGGAAATTCAAACTTTAAATGAAACAATAGACCAACTAGACCTAATTGATATCTATAGGTCATTCCACCCCAAAACAAGGAATTTCACCTTTTTCTCAAGTGCACACGGGACCTTCTCCAGGATAGATCACATCCTGGGCCATAAATCTAACCTTGATAAATTCAAAAATATTGAAATCATCCCAAGCATCTTTTCTGACCACAATGCAGTGAGATTAGATATCAACTACAGGAGAAAACCTCTCAAAACTTCCAACATATGGAGGCTCAACAACACACTGCTGAATAACCAACAAATCGCAGAAGAAATTAAAAATGAAATTCAGTTATGCATGGAAACGAATGAAAATGAAAACACAACAGCTCAAAACCTATGGGACACTGTGAAAGCAATGCTAAGGGGAAAGTTCATAGCAATACAAGCTCACCTCAGGAAACAAGAGAAAAATCAAATAAATGACCTTACTATACACCTAAAGCAACTAGAAAGGGAAGAGATGCAGAAGCCCAGGTCTAGTAGAAGGAAAGAAATCTTAAAGATCAGGGCAGAAATTAATGCAAAGGAATCAAAAGTGACCATAGCAAAAATCAACCAAGCCAAAAGCTGGTTCTTTGAGAAGATAAATAAAATTGACAAACCGTTAGCCAGACTCATCAAGAAACAAAGGGAGAAGAACCAAATCAACAGAATTAGAAATGAAAACGGAGAGATCACAACAGAAAACACAGAAATACAAAGGATCATAAGAGACTATTATCAGCAACTATATGCAAATAAACTGGACAATTTGGATGAAATGGACAAATTCCTAGAAAAGTACAACTTTCCAAGACTAAACCAGGAAGAGATAGATAATATTAATAGACCCATCACAAGCATGGAAATTGAAACCGTAATCAGAAATCTTCCAAAAAACAAAAGCCCAGGACCAGATGGCTTCACAGCTGAATTCTACCAAAAATTTAGAGGAGAGCTAACACCTATTCTACTCAAACTCTTCCAGAAAATTGCAGACAAAGGTAAACTTCCAAACTCATTCTATGAGGCCTCCATCACCCTAATTCCAAAACCTGGCAAAGATGCCACAAAAAAAGAAAACTACAGGCCAATATCACTGATGAACTTAGACGCAAAAATCCTCAAGAAAATTCTAGCAAATAGAATCCAACAACACATCAGAAAGATCATACATCATGATCAAGTAGGCTTTATCCCAGGGATGCAAGGATTCTTCAATATTCGTAAATCGATCAATGTAATACACCACATTAACAAATTAAAAAATAAAAATCACATGATTATCTCAATAGATGCAGAGAAAGCCTTTGACAAAATTCAACATCCATTTATGATAAAAACCCTCCAAAAAGCAGGAATAGAAGGAACATACCTCAACATAATAAAAGCTATATATGACAAACCCACAGCAAACATTATCCTCAATGGTGAAAAACTGGAAGCATTCCCCCTGAAATCAGGGACAAGACAAGGGTGCCCACTCTCACCACTACTATTCAACATAGTTTTGGAAGTTTTGGCCACAGCAATCAGAGCAGATAAAGAAATCAAAGGATTACAGATTGGAAAAGAAGAAGTAAAACTCTCTCTGTTTGCTGATGACATGATCCTCTATATTGAAAACCCTAAAGACTCTACGAGAAAATTACTAGAGCTAATCAGTGAATATAGCAAAGTTTCAGGATACAAAATCAACACACAGAAATCCCTGGCATTCCTATACACTAACAGTGAGAAATCAGAAAGAGAAATTAAGGAAACAATCCCATTCACCATCGAAACAAAAAGAATAAAATACTTAGGAGTATTTCTACCTAAAGAATCAAAAGACTTGTATATAGAAAACTATAGAACACTGATGAAAGAAATCAAGGAGGACACAAACAGATGGAGAAATGTACCGTGCTCATGGATTGGAAGAATCAATATAGTGAAAATGAGTATACTACCTAAAGCAATCTATAGATTCAATGCAATTCCTATCAAGCTACCAGAGGTCTTCTTCAAAGAATTAGAACAAATAATTTCTCAATTTGTATGGAAATACAAAAAACCTCGTATACCCAAAGCAATCTTGAGAAAGAAGAATGGAACTGGCGGAATCAACCTACCTGACTTTAGGCTATACTACAAATCCACAGTCATTAAGACAGTATGGTACTGGCACAAAGACAGAAACATAGATCAATGGAACAGAATAGAAAGCCCAGAGATAAATCCACGCATCTATGGACACCTTATCTTTGACAAAGGAGGCAAGAATATACAATGGAGAAAAGACAACCTCTTTAACAAGTGGTGCTGGGAAAACTGGACAGCCACTTGTAAAAGAATGAAACTAGATCACTTTCTAACACCATACACAAAGATAAACTCAAAATGGATCAAAGATCTAAGCATAAGACCAGAAACTATAAAACTCCTAGAGGATAACATAGGCAAAACACTCTCTGCTATAATCCAAAGCGGGATACTCCATGACCCACCTCCCAGAATATTGGAAATAAAAACACGAATAAACAAATGGGACCTAATTAAAATTAAAAGCTTTTGCACAACAAAGGAAACTATAAGCAAGGTGAAAAGACAGCCTTCAGAATGGGAGAAAATAATAGCCAATGAAACAACAGACAAACAATTAATCTCAAAAATATACAAACAACTCCTGCAGCTCCATTCTAGAAAAATAAACAACCCAATTAAAAAGTGGGCCAAAGAACTTAACAGACATTTCTCCAAAGAAGATATAAAAATGGCTAACAAACACATGAAAAGATGCTCAACATCACTCATTATCAGAGAAATGCAAATCAAAACTACAATGAGGTACCACTTTACACCAGTCAGAATGGCTGCCATCCAAAAGTCTACAAGCAATAAATGCTGGAGAGGATGTGGAGAAAAGGGAACCCTCTTACACTGTTGGTGGGAATGCAAACTAGTACAGCCACTATGGAAAACAGTGTGGAGGTTCCTTAAAAAGCTGCAAATAGACCTGCCATATGACCCGGCAATCCCACTGCTGGGCATATACACCGAGGAAACCAGAATTGAAAGAGCCACGTGCACCCCAATGTTCATCGCTGCATTGTTTACAATAGCCAGGACATGGAAGCAACCTAGATGCCCATCAACTGACGAATGGATAAGAAAGCTGTGGTATATATACACAATGGAATATTACTCAGCATTAAAAAAAAATTCATTTGAAGCAATTCTACTCAGATGGACGAAACTGGAGCCCATTATCCAGAGTGAAGTAAGCCAGAAGCAAAAACAACAATACAGTATATTAACACATATATATGGAATTTAGAAAGACAGTAATGAGAACCCAACATGGGAGACAACAAAAGGAACGCAGATGTATAGAATAGACTTGTGGACTTTGTGGATGAGGGTAAGGGTGGGATGAGATGGGAGAAGGGCATTGAAGCATGTTAATTGTCATGTGTCTAATCAATCGCCAGCCCAGGATTGATGCTCGGGACTGGTGCAGCGAGATTTCCCGGGGGGGAGGGAGGAGGGAGGGGGGACCCGGAGGGGAAGCATATGTAAACCCATGGTGATATCATGACAATGTATGGCAAAAACAATAATAAAAAAATAAATAAATAAAAAAAATAAATAAAAAAAAATAAAAATAAAAATAAAAATTATTTCAAATACCATTCTTTCTAAAGGAATTAGTGACCTGTCAGTTTTCTGGACTAAGGTAGTTCAGAAAATAACTATTCTGACAAGATAGCTAATCTGGTTGTTCATTGTAAACTCTTTCTATCAAAAGTGGTCTTCCAAAGGATATTTTGAGCTTTACTAAGGAAATGAAAATTCCTAAAACACACTTGTATATATCTTAGAAACATTATGAACCTGGAAATAACCTAATCTGTCTCAGGAAAAAAAATTCCCGCTTCCATCTGATCATGCATATATATAATTTATACAGAGAAATATCTCAATCAGAGGAAGCATTTGAGATCCTGGGGATAGGGTAGTGTGGTCCTTTGTGGCAGAAGGACAAGTCTTTCTAGGGCCATGAGTGGTCACTGGATACACTTTGAAGAGGACTTAGGCTCCTGTCTTTGTGTTTAAGTGTGTAATGCAGTGTTGTTAGGAGGGAAAATTCATTAAATCTGAAACTTGATGTTGGTTTTTCCTACTTCTGTAATTCACCTTGTACATAGTAGTCTCTAGGTGATTTGATAGCAAAATATAGTCCAAAGTAAAATTAGCCACAATTTTATAATTCAAATGATTGAAAAGACTATTACTAGTTACTGGAATAAATTTATTCTCCCTTAGTCTCTACCCTTACACATACCCATATACCTTCATTCTCCCCCTATCCCAGTCCCAATGTTTTAAATAATGCAAGGGGATTATAGCTGAAATTAAAAAATAAAACCGACAATAGCATATATTATCTAGTGAAATTTGACACATTTTATCTACATTAAAACCTCTGAAAGAATATTCACTTGGATGTTAAGTTGTGTATTAATGAACAGTGTATATTTATTCTTCATATTGTTTCTTTCTGATTCCTATTTTTAATAAAAAATTAAATAAAATAAGAGAAACAAAAAAGAACAGAATCATTTTTAAAGTTTTTTTTTAACCCCTTTCTACTTCTTAACTGCAAATTCATCTCCTATCATAACTCTCCTGCTCCTAAGATTGTTTTCAGGAGGCAGATTATGAATTAATGAATATTTAGGTACATTCAACTTTCAGATTTTGAAACTTAAGGTCCTTCGCAATATTTTAAATAAAGAAGGAAATTATAGGATTAATGAAAAACAAAACAAGTGAACACTAGTACCAGATAAATATTGTCTTTTTTGTCAGCTAGAATAATCCTTGCCTGGGTAGTAATGTTGTTTGGTATACTAAAAAGGCCAAAAAAATAAATAAATAACACTAGAAGATAAAAAAGCACTGAATTATAGAAAATATGAGGATATATTTAGAGGTATATAAATAAAATATATAATTATGTTGTATTAAAAAATAAAAGTGGCAATAAAAGAGAGACTGCCAAACTTTGAATCTGAAAGTATATTTAGTTAATTCATCTAAGAAGTGGTATTTCCAATCTTTTGGTACTTACCAAAAGCTAAAAAGTAGACAAGTAGACCTATGATCACTGCCAAGATCACCACCACTGGGACGACAACAAAAAATACTATGTATGGATTCAGGGATCTTGAGGCTGATGTCATTCGTGCTGGCCTTAGAACAAGGAGAAAAGATCAAAGCCCATTCATTTCATTCAGAGAAGCCATCATTGCAGCACCTCCGAAGTCTCTTAGGTTGCACATGGCTCTACTATAGAAAACTGATTGGTTCTTTTTTTTTTAATTTCTTATTTACTTATTTGGAGGATAATTACTTTACAATATCATGTTGGTTTCCACCATACAAATAGGAATATGATTCTGAAATGAAATCAAACTGAACAACACTCTCTTTAATGGTATTTTTTACCTTTTTTTTAAAGCACTAAAATGTTGACATTTAGGTAGCTTGATAGAAGAATAAGAAAATATGATTTATGGCTTGCAATTGCTTTTTCTTCTGACGGTTCATAAGTTTCTCAAGAATAACAACTCTTTTCTGTTTTACTACAACTTCTTAGACCCTTGTTGGACACTACTATAGTAAGCTCCCTTACCTGGTCACCGTTCCCAGGGATGTGCTGAAGGGAGATCATTTTTTGGTGGGGAGAGGGACAGAGGGAGTCAGAATAGTGGCATTTCTCACAGTAATAGCCTCCATATTACTAAAATGAGGATATGGCTAGAGGCTAAGAGCTGAGATCCAGGAGAGAAACAGGCACTTATAATTAATTAGAACTGTATTAACAGCAGAGGATCTGTGTGATTTTGTTCACCCATGGGTTTATCAATAGCAGTGTAGGCCAATAGATTTGTATTAATACAGTATCTGGTTTCTGGATTATAGTATCTGATTTCTTGGATTATATTAGGCATATAATCCAAGTACTTCCTTGTCAGGGAGCATTTAACGGGAGGCTTCCTGTGTGCTGTTCTTGATCTGTCATGAATCCTCTGTTCCTTATTAGCTCCTGAATATTCAGGAATTAAGATGATGGCAACTGCTCCCGGGACTGAGGAATGCATGCATTTCCTTCATCAGCTTTTCCATAAGTGAAAGGTGACTATTTACGACCCTCTTCCTTTTTAATATGGATTGTCTTCTAGCCTTATGTCTCCTTGGTAATTTGTAAGTCTGGCCTTTTGATCTTTATCTTTGCGGGGGTGGGGGGCGGGTGGGAAGCTACCTTGTATATATATATATTATATATACCCACACTATGTTGAATAAAATATCCTTGTTCCATCAGAGCTTGGATCCCCATGTCTTTCTCTCTCTCTCTCTCTCTCTCTCTCTCCCTCCCCCCACCTCAGGCTAATTCTCTGGAGCGTGGAAACCCACTGAGCTTACTTGCCTGGGCTTTCAAGACCTCCTCAAGAGGGCGACCTGTGCCTTCATGAAGCAGTGCAAGCCTTGTGTCAAAGGCTTTATTGGTTCTCCGCATAAACCAGGGAATATCAGCCTCTTTCTCTCTTTTACTTTCTTATCGTCAACTCTGAACTATCAAGTTCTGGTCCATTAAAGGACCTCAACACTTCCTCACTGTCTCCTTTCCCACCACACACACACTCACTCTGTGGAGGTCACCAGAACTACTGTGTATGAATTTCTATTTTATCCCCGTTTGCTTGGAGATCATATTGTCATTTATTTGAGATTTTCTTCATCTGAAAAAATTGAGCTAATACTTGCTTCATAAGGCTATTTTGAAGATCAATGAGTTTATGTTATGTAGGCTATGTAAAGTGTATAAAGTAGATATTTCTACTAAATATGTTATCGACTAGGCTGTGAGAACTTTGAGGATAAGGTTGGTATCATGCATGTGTTTCTGACACTTTGTAGTCTACTTGGTTTATATAGGTGGTGCATGCAAACATGCTAAGTCACTTCAGTCATGTCTGACTTTTCGCTCCTCTGTCCATGGGATTCTCCAGGCAAGGATACTGGAATGGGTTGCTATGCTCTCTTCCAGATCTTCCTGACCCAGGGAGCGACCAGGGAGCAAACCCACATCTGTTATATCTACCTGCTATGGCAGGCGGGTTCTTTACTACTAGGACCACCTAGGATTTATGATATTTATAAATATTCGTTGTATATGTTAACTCCTGGGTGTGTTTCAGTTTTAAAAGCCTTAACAGAATTGAAAAGCAGTTACATTTTGCCAGAACACAGTCAGACTTCCATCTATTTCTATTTGTTTTGCTAACATTCTGGTGTATATGGGAAAGGGATGATCTGAGAGTCAGTGACTCTCAGAATGTAAGTTTCACAGCAGGGTTGCCTGATGTTTGGGCTTTACGCAACTCACACTGATGAAAGGGCATCTCCTAGTGTTTTGCTTTGTATCACCTGTACATTGCAGACTTTGGATCTGGGACCAGTATCATTTCAGAGGAATTCCCTGGTAGCTCAGCTGGTAAAGAATCTGCCTGCAGTGCAGGAGACCCTGGTTTGATTTCTGGGTTGGAAAGTTCCTCTGGAGAAGAGATAGGCTACCCACTCCAGTATTCCTGGGCTTCCCTGGTGGCTCAGATGGTAAAGGATCTGCCCACAATGTGAGAGAAACGGGTTCGATCCCTGAGTTGGGAAATTCCCCTGGAGGAGGGAATGGCAACCCACTCTAGTATTCTTGCAAGGAGAATCCCCATGGACAGAGGAGCCTGGCGGGCTGCAGTCCATGGGGTTGCAAAAAGTCAAACATGGTTGAATGGATAAGCACATCATTTCAGAAGATTATTGGAGGTGGGCAGAGACTTGTTGACTTTTTTGTTGAATGAACACATTAAACATTATAAAAACTGACCAGCTCAAATATTGTTTAATAAAAGAGCATTTAAATTCATGAAAATAGGAATAACATAATCTCAGAATAACAAAAAAGATGAATAATTTAGCCTTAGCTTAATGATGTCTTTACTACATTGCTCTTATTAATTCTGCTATGCTAGTGAAAACTGACTATTACCAACACTGGTCCAGAGTCCAACATTTGGGAATAACTAACTGTATGCTGGGAAAGATAGAAGGCGGGAAGAAGGGGACGACAGAGGATGAAATGATTGGATGGCATCACCGACTCAACAGAAATGATTTTAAATAAACTCTAGTAGTTGGTGATGGACAGAGAGGCCTGGAGTGCTGCAGTCCATGGGGTTGCAAAGAGTCAGACATGACTGAGTCGGAACTGAACTGAACTGTAGTCATTTTTTAAGTAGGATAAAATTGGTACATTGATATTTGCTGACTTTTAAAGCCTCAGCTTACTCTTTTGTTTCTTTGTGGTCTTGCTATGGCGGGTGACACGTGGTCACAGTTGCACAGTTTGCACACTCTTTGCAAGTTCAGCAAATGTCAGCGGATGCTCAGGTACAATGAAAAGGGTAGAGCCAAAAGAAGAGCTGGAAGCAAGCCATCCCAAACTGTCACCTCAACTACCAGGAACCAGCTGTATTTCCAGAGATGAGTAGAAGTGTCAAGATTTATTAGTGTAGAGTGAGAAATTACTAAGAACTAGGCTTAAGTTGGAAGCTGAAACAACAACAACAAAGAACAACCAAAACAAAACCCCAAACCAAAGGCTAGAGTCAGCATATGCTTTAGCTTGGATGAGCCTCTCATGGGGATGGTTTTCAAGGCAACTTTGCTTCAGTTCATGGTAAACATCTTAAAACTCACTGGCTGAAAAGCACCATGATACATATGACTCAATAAACAAAGGGTGTGGACCTCAAATTAGCTTAATCTCACAAACTGTATTTAATTACATAACAATGAGTTGTTCCACTTTGTAGAAACAACTAAAGAAGTATCTCTTCTCTTGTTGGTATCTGCTCTCTTGTTACAGGTTCAACTTGTCATTGAACCTCTGTATGTGACTGATTATAAAGCTTATGATAACACACTAAATTGTGTCCAATGTTTACTTTGCAAATTCTTAGGGAAAATAAGTTTGACTTATTCAGACTTCAGACTAACACTGTCTGAATTTTGACTCATAAGCAGTGGAAATCTGCAAGTAAATACTTTGCTTTTAAAGCAGGATCTTAATCAGTAAAGTTTCTAGTGCTTTTGTCTAAAAAGCAAAACAAATATATAGTT
This sequence comes from Antilocapra americana, assembly GCA_007570785.1. NCBI lineage: Eukaryota > Metazoa > Chordata > Mammalia > Artiodactyla > Antilocapridae > Antilocapra > Antilocapra americana. The sequence goes on along the minus strand of ML661915.1, from coordinate 496,964 downwards.
GTGACATGTTTAACCAACTTCCACCTCCTTTCTCTCATTGACTTGCAAAATTACAAGAATGTTGTAAAACATATTCTATGCTCTTATGAGAACCTAAGTGGCAGACTTTTATACATGTTTGTTGCCATCTTCATAATAGTCTTATAAGGTGGATATTATGATACCTGTTTGGAAGACAGGAAAACTGAGGCTCAGAGAAACATAAATAACTCATAATTTCTCAGGAGTGACAGAAACTGGAAATAGAATATTAGAATATAAGAACATGGACTTCCTCTGACGTACACTTCCTCCCTCACACTACAAGAGACAGAAAAGCTTTGGAACTCTTATCTCTCCTGATATTACGTGGAGGAAGCAAAGAGAATCAACATCTATTGAGTTTTTAGTTTTTATTAAATTGAGCGCTAGGATTTTGTTCTTACACATAGTATATGTGCAATAAAATAATTGTTGGTTTAATTTGAGAGTACATCTTAGATTAATATATCAGATTTATGTAGGAATACTAGTTAATTTTGTCCATCAACACATAGTTAGAACCAATATATGCTTGTTGATTAATAGAGTCACTTGGCAATGGCTTTCCATTATTTGTAAGAATAGAGGAAAACAGGGAAAGGTAATTACAAATTCAGATATACATAATATGTCTGTAGAGGACTTTTAGACAGTTTTGTGTCTCTTTGAATAAGATTTCAGGTATGATATAAAGATTTGGTCCATGAATGTTTTTTCCTGATATATATTCTTCCTCGCTGATCCCATCCTACACCCTGGTTTAAGGTAGCATTTAATAAGGTAATATTTTCTGTGATGGATCTTCCCCCTCAGAGCTCAGTCTCTGAGGTCCACACCATTATTTCCAGCTATGCATTGGACATCTTATGGATGTTTTACAGCCAAATTAAGCATAACAGTTCAGTTCAAAACTGAACTTGCTATCTTTTTCTCCAGGTTTTTTCTCCTCCCTACTATTTCTAATATTGGGAGTGTCCCTACCATCTATCTGGCACGTAAATTAAAGACCCAAGATATAGTTGTACCTGCTCCCTCTTGATAATTTTCCACTTTCAATAGGTCATTGAATGGTATTTATCCTACTGCCTAAATGGTTCTATTCATTCCCTCTGTCTTAATTCTGGATGTTATCATCTTGTATTATGTGAAATGCCTGTTAACTGGTCTCCTTTCTTCCATTATGTAATTAAGAGACATTTAGTGAGTGCCTGCAATGGTCTAGGCAATATTTAATTGCTGGAAATACAATGAAAAGAAACAATCATAGCAGTCCTAATAGTAAGAGGAGAGAAATGAGTAAGATAAGTAAGTAAAATAAAGGAAAAATAAAAGCAAAGAGATGAGAAAGGGAATATATATGGGATGCTGAAAATTAAATAGAATGACCAGGAAAGGCCTTGCTGAGGAGTTGACATTTGAGTAAAGACCAGAAGGAGGTGAGTGAGCAAGCCATGAAGATATCAGGGGGAGAATTATCTAGGTGGAGGAACAGCAGTTTGAAGGCCCTGAGCCAGGAACTCACAGGGTAAATTTGAGGACCTTTAAGAGAGGCAACTGAACTGGAGTGGAGGGAGACAGTTAGGGGTGGGGGACATTGAAAGAAAATAAGATCAGAAAGATAAGGAGCAGGGAGTCAGTGGCTGGGGGAAAATCATGTAGGGTTTTTCACTTAAGGACTTTGATGTTTATTCTGAGTGAGACAGGGTCTTTGAGGGTTTTGAGAAAAGGCATGACATCAGATCTATTTCTTTAATAGGTGCCCATTCTAGGTACTTCATGGGGAGTAGTGGGCCTCAGACGGAGAGGGAGACCTCTTGCATGCATGCTAAGATGCTTCAATTGTGTCCGAATCTTTGTGACCCTATGAACTGTAGCCTTGCCAGGCTCCTCTGTCCATGGGATTCTCCAGGCAAGAATACTGGAGTGGGTTGCCATTTCCTCCTCCAGGAAGACCTCTTAGGAAGTCACTAAATAACTAAAGTGAGAGACGATGATAGTTTAGAAAAGGGTGGTAGAAGTGGAGGTGATGAAAAGTGGTCAGAATCTATATATATTTTGAATTTAGGCCTTAGAGGATTTGCTGATGATTCACTTATGAGATGTGGGGAAAAGAGGAATCCAAACTAAATTCAGGATTTTTGCCTCTTTCCAGTCAATGCTTTAAAATCTTTCAAGTGCTTTAAAAAATGTGAATCTTAGGGTCTGATATCCTCCCTTCCAATAAAGCCTCATTTTAAATTTATCTACAGCTCATCAAAAATCCTCAAATGGCATTCAAACTGTCCATGGCATTTAAGGCCAACCTCTGCAACTTTGTCTTCTGTCACATTCTCACCTGCCCCCCCCCGACCTCATCCAGATCAAATGTCAGTCACTTCTGCATGTGCTGCCTTTTGGCTGGAGAATGTTATATCTGTATACTTCTCATTTTATCCTAAAGTAATTCAAGCATCTTTCATTTCCCACCAGGTAGTTACCCTTTTCTGCTCTTGCTGCCCCTCATCTGATCTCATAATGCTCAATGAAGTCCGCTACTACAATCCTTACCCCTTCATGTGCCTGCATCCACATCTAGGCTGTAACTCAGCAGTGCCCAAGCTTTCTTTGACCAGGAACCAGTTTTTTGGAAGGCAGGTTTTCCACAAATGGTGGTGGGTGGGAGGTGGTTTTGGGATGATTCAAGGGCATTACAATGTTTATGTCCTTTATTTCTATTTTGTGTCAGTCTCAGTATATTGTGTCTTGACTTCTGGGTTAGGCGTCACTTTCTTTCACACTCTTATAAGGATCTGATGCTGCCACTGATCTGACAGGTGGCAGAGTGTAGGCAGTAATGCGAGTGATGGGGGGCGGGTGGTGCCTGTAAATACAGATGAAGCCTCACTTGCTCACACACTGCTCACCCTCTGCTGTGCGGCTTAGTTCCTAACAGGCCACAGACCAGTACCAGTCTGTGGCCTGGGGGTTGGTGACCCTTGCCGTAACACATGAAAGGTAGAGATGCATCTTGTCTGCCGGGATATGACTCTTTCATATATAATACCCATTACAGAGTGAGTCCACATCAGGCATTGCAATAGAAAAATTGATGAATGACTGCAAAGAGGGATTTTAAAAGTAATTTTATTGTTGTTTGAAGGGACTTTAACACTGTAGTCTGTGCATTCTTATTTTAAATACTAAAAAAATACAGAGCAGAGAATAATCTCTGTCATCTGTTGAGCGCTTACTATGTACTGGCTGAACTTTTCAACATCATTTAATTTAACCCCTGTTAAAAAACCCTTGTTCAGGTGCTCAGGCGTGTCTGACTCTTTGCAACCCCATGGACTGCAGGATACCAGGTTCTCTAGTTTACAGATAATAAAACAGAAGCTTAGTTAGTCAGCTAGTAAGAGGGCTGAAATGCAAACCCAGATCTCTCAAGTTCAAACTACAAAATGACCACTTCAGATGGGAAGAAGTTTTCTATTAATTATTATGTTGTTATTAACTTCTATCACATTTACTACTTTGTTGCTACTAAGAAACAGAAAGTTCAAAATATTCCTATGGCCCTATATTACAGGATATACAAAGACAGTTATTTGAGTGTGTGTATTAATATTTTGGAGTTATGCAGAATATAAGAAATGGTTCCAAAGAAGAGGGACTTTTTCTATTTTAGTCCCTTTCATTAAATCTCGATGGTTGTCATGAGGCAGGCATTAGAGACTATCCAATTCAATGGTTTAATTTTTTAAGTTGAGGAATGCTTTGTTCAAACAAGGTCTTAAAAAACTTGAAAGGTTAATGATTAAAACAGATGAAAATGAAATAGCTTCTCCATTTGATTTTGAGTTGTGGGAAAAGGACCCTTTCCTATTTCTAACAAATCACTGATCTAGCGTAACACTTTTATTAATTTCTTAAGTGTTTTTTTTTAAAAAAATTTGTTGTTGTTCTTGATAGCTTTAGTTTTGCTCTAAAAGAAAAGAGAGAAAAAGAATTATTCAAGATTGTACAACTGGATGATGGTAGAGATGGGGGCTCTAGTTCTAAGATTTATTTGATATATTTGCTTTATTAAAACATGATGCATTCTTAAAACACTAGGTTCATATGGAAGATAAGATTCCTATCCTTGAATCACATATCCATGAGACTTTATGTGCATATACCTTTGGAATGCATTGCATGACTTTCTTTTAATTCAATAGTTTATTTTCCAACTTAATCTTGGGTAACAATTAAATAAGTTTATATTCATTGAGGATATAATCACATATTGTTACCCTGCTTATTTAACTTATATACAGAATACATCATGCAAAATGCCAGGCTGGATGAAGCACAAGCTGGAATAAAGATTTCCAGGAGAAATATCAATAACCTCAGATATGCAGATGACACCACCCTTATGGCAGAAAGTGAAGAAGAACTAAAGAGCCTCTTGATGAAAGTGAAAGAGGAAAGTGAAAAAGTTGGCTTAAAACTCAATATTCAGAAAACTAAGATCATGGCATCTGGTCCCATCACTTCATAGCAAATAGATGGGGAAACAATGGAAACAGTTCCAGACTTTCTTTTCTTGGGCTCCAAAATCACTGCAGATGGTGACTGCAGCCATGAAAGTAAAAGACATTTGCTCCTTGGAAGAAAAGTTATGGCCAACCTAGACAGCATATTAAAAAGTAGGGACATTACTTTGCCATCAAAGGTCTGTCTAGTCAAAGCTACGGTTTTTCCAGTAGTCATGTATGGATGTGAGAGTTGGACTATAAAGAAAGCTGCTTGCTGAAGAATTGATGTTTTTGAACTGTGGTATTGGAGAAAGTCTTGAGAGTCCCTTGGACTGCAAGGAGATCCAACCAGTCCATCCTAAAGGAGATCAGTCCTGGGTGTTCACTGGTAGGACTGATGCTGAAGCTGAAACTCCAATACTTTGGTCACCTGATGCAAAGAACTGACTCACTGGAAAAGACCCTGATGCTGGGAAGGATTGGGGCAGGAGGAGAAGGGGATGACAGCGGATGAGATGGCTGGATGGCATCACCGACTCGATGGACATGGGTTTGGGTAGACTCTGGGAGTTGGTGATAGACAGGGAGGCCTGGCGTACTGCAGTTCATGGGTTCACAAAGAGTTGGACACGACTGAGCGACTGAACTAGTAGCAAAAATCAACTTTGCTGGAACTGTACAGCTGCCCAAAGGGTAGGTTCTGCCTTCATAACTGAGATGATGGAGCCTTTTAAGTGTGCAAACAAGCACAGTGGTGCTATGGTACATGGTGAGACTGCAAAGGTAAGCCTGCCTCAATGATCTGAAACGACAGAACAGTAAGCTACTTCTGGAACTTGAGATGCTGATATTTTAAGTATATTTCTCTAGGAGTCACCAAACCCACAGTCATGAGAGTTATGCTCTCTTGACTCTACCACTGTTGAAACACATGTACCTGGTGTTTCAGTACAGACAACTGTAACAGAGAAAGTTCTGACATAGGTTCCCTATCTTCTTGGCTGATTAATGTTAGGGAAAGATTAGCATGTACTCTAGAGGGCACTGCTCTCCATGTTAGTACTCCATCTGAACTTTACAAAGTGTAGGTAGCTACTGACTGAGTCATTGAGCCCAGAGTAGTTTCAGAGCAAGAAATAACTATTTAGTTGAAGATTTGCTTGTCTGTATTCCTCCAAATAGTATTTTTCCTATATAGATTTAGTTTTTAAAAACTAGATTTTTTTCTTTTTTCTTTGTTCTTTCCTTTTATTTCCTTTCCTTTAATATATATTTTTTTAAACTAAAGTGAAATGACAGTCACCCAGCCACATCTGACTCTTTGCGACCTGGTGGACTGTACAGTCCATGAAATTCCCCAGGCCAGTATACTGGAGTGGGTAGCCTTTCCCTTCTCCAGGGGATCTTCTGAAACCAAGGACTGAACCCAGGTCTCTCACATGGCAGGCAGATTCTTTACCAGCTGAGCCACAAAAGAAGCCTAATGATGATATTTAACCTTCATTGGCACCAATATTATTTTGCCATCTTTCTGCAAATTGTGAAGAAATATTCATGACACTATATGCATGTGATCTTTTATTTTTTTATTGGAGCATAATTGCTTTAGAATATTGTGTTCATTTCTGCTATACAACAAAGTGAATCAACTATCTGTATACATACATTCCCTCTCTCTGGCACATCCCTCCCATACCCACTTCCTACCCCTCTAGGTCATCATAGAGCACTGAGCTGAACAAATTGTGTTATATAGCAGTTTCCTACTAGCTAGCTATTTTACACATGGTAGTGTATATATGTCAAGCATGATATTTTATTGTCAAAATGCTCTTTTAAAAATGTATATTTGAAATTAGTTTTTTAAATCAAATGTATCTACTAGGATGATGAAAATGTTCTGAAATGTGATTTTGATGATGATTGTACAACCCTATAAGTATACTAGAAACCACTGGATTGTACACTTAGGTGAACTTTATTACACATAATTACATTTCAATAAAGCTGTTAAAATTGTTTATCTTTTATGATTCTCAACTCACTGCAATAACAAAATTACCAAACTTTCAAAGAATAATTGACAGTGAGGGTGGACTTGAACTCAGAGACAAAAAAAGACTCGATAACCTATTCAGTTCAAGTTTCAGTGCTGTTTTCTCAAAAACAGTTCTCAGCTAGGTGTTAGAATGCAGTGGTGTGTTATCGTTAATAACAACAGCAACAATAGCAAGCGAATTTTTACGAGTAATAGAGCATCAGAGTTTTGAAATTATTTATACACAATTTAAAGCATAATTCCACCATAACATTGCTCTCACTCATTTGTGTTTCCTTTTATTTATTTTTTGAGTGGAGTTACAAGGAGTGCATTGGGAATTGCTTATAAGCCTGGTTAGATCTACAGAAGTCTGTCACACATATTACTGTTACTTGACTGGGTAAAAAAAAAAGTAAGAAGTCCTAGAGAAAAACTTATATTTAAATCAGCTGCTAAATGACAAAAAAAAAAAAATTCATTTTCTACTCGTTCCCCAATTCTCCCATTTCTTCCTTTCTTATGCAGCCTGAACTGATAAATAACAGTGTCCCCCAGACTTATTTGAGTGCAGAAACATTTCTTTCTGAAATACCTAACATTTTGAGGAGCACAGTGTTCCTGGAACTCAGTTAAGAAAATGCTCTCTGTGAGTTCTGACTTGCCTAAGTCACTCAGTATTTCTGCAAGAAAGGAATGGGAGAGCAACTGCACACCCAGCTTAGAGGGCATGCTCATTCATATGTAAATACGCAGAAATACATCTTGCTGTAACTCTCTTTCCATTTTGAATAATACTTGGAAAATTACCTTGTGGCAGGTTAGTTTCAGTTGGTCTGTTTAGTACTTATATTTCAATGTATATATGAGTTGCTGTTAAAAAGCAAATTTAAATAGTGAATCTGGGATTGGGCTCAAGATTCTGCATTTCTAAAAAAACAAGTTCCAGGGTGATGCTGATGTTACCGGTCCAAGGACTACACTTTGTGGAACAAAGGCTTTGGTTACAATTAGATTAGAATAGCTTCAAGGCAGAGCAGAGTGATTTTTAGTAAAGGCATCCTAGTTTATTCTCTGTTTCCTGAAGTCCAAGTACAATGGAGACAATCCTCCTATAAGATCATTATGAAATGTTGAAAACCTTAACTTACTGCTTTGTCAAATATACTGACCCTAATATAAAACCAGATATGTATTTGTTTTCTATAGGAAATAAATGAGTGTAGTATTTAGGGGCTCTTACTCCTAACTCAATGTGATCTGATTTGTAATACCAAATTGAGAGCATCAGGATATTTCTGGTTTCATTGTTTCTACAAAGCATGTCCCAGTGAGATGAGAAATTTGGTATATCACACTCTGGAGAAGCACAGGAAGCATTTTTTTTGTGCTCTAAATGTGTTTATCCTACAATGTTTGCTTTGATTATTCTTTATAGACCCAAATTTAAAAAATTCTAACAATTGCCAATGAGACAATCTGGCTTAACTTATGGTGGAAACATATATACTAGATTTTTAACATTGTTCATTTGTGGGGGGACAGAGGAGGTTCAGTGAATGATGGGGTGGAAGAAAGAAAAAAGAAATGTACAGGTTAAGTAAAAATATAGTAGTGTGGGTTCTAAAGCAAGAAAGACATTTCAGCACAAGCTGGATGGAATAAGTTATTGGACATGATAGAACAGAGAATCTGGGAATTGATTGAACTATTCTTTCAGAGCTACTAGTTAAGAGTTATTACCCATAACTTGGAAAGAGTGGAGACTGAAATCAGAACCTCGTATGTACTCTTCATGGTTTGTTCTATTTAACTATATCCTTACATGATGATTGTTCTCATAGGGAAAAGAAGTAGCTTTTAATGAATCATGGACCAAACCCAAGATTAGTTGTTTCAAATGCTGTTGAGTAATATTTAGTTGCATCAGTATGTTTTTTAAAACAACATCTTGTACTCAAATCCTTCAGAACTTAATTCTAGTGGCTTCTTGCCCAGATTTTCTAAAGAAGCAGAGGAAAAAAATTGAGATTCTCAGTATCATTTTCCCAGGAGGACTCTGTGTCACAATGAAATGAGCAGAGTTCCAAGGTCTATGGTACTAACTTTTCTGAAACCTACACAATAGAATATATTCCTCAGAACTTAGTAAAAATGCTGCAGATATATCTCTTTTCTTGGGAAGCAGTTTACATAGTGAGGGGGAAAAGACCATTGAAGAGATCAGCAAAGCTACTTGACATTAGGCAAATCACTTCTATGAACTTCAGTTTTCTCCTTTGTCATTGAATGAAGATTCAGTGAGTTTCTTGATCACATTCACAGTGTTCTCTCCTTTCCCCTGCTTCACATAGATGGTTCTGTCTCACTTCATGACCACTCTATTCGGTAGATTCTCTCACATCTCCTACACACTAAATTTTTGCCAATACTTTATTCCCTTAAGAATGTCCGTCTGCTTACATTTTTCTTATCTCCCCATTCCCACATCACCTCCCTCCCCTCCCTGATAGATTAAGTTCTGTGAGAGGAGCCACAGTTGAGAGCATAGGCTCTGAAGCTGGACTACATGAGTTCAAGTTCTATTTTTGCTATCTACTTGCTGCACGAACCTGGGAAGTTACCTTACTTCTCCTTGTTACCTTATCTGTAAAATAGAGGAGATAATGGTACCTACCTCCAGGTTGTTGTGAGGATAAAGAAGTTATACACGACTGAACAAGGCCTCTATAAATTTGGAAGACTGATGGATGCGTGTGAAGATCCACTTATCTTGTATTCTTCCAAGACAAGTCTCACATGTAAGTTCCTTTACTTACTAAAACTGCCGCCTACTGATCTGAAGTGATCTACCTCTTTCTGCATTCTCTCTTTGCCCTCTGTGTATAAGAGCCAATTTCAGATTTCGCCCACCAAATTCTCAAGGTTGCCAACCAACATTGTCTGACCTTCAAATAAGTAGAACAAACCCAGATTTGGGATCATGCGAACTCTGCCTTGCACACGGCCTTTCAAAAAATATTTCATGGATCAGCCCTCCAACTGGCATTTAGTATTTTGTGCAACAGTGATAGCTTATTGTACATAAAGGTGAGACTTGTTGAGCAACGTGTACAGTTCATGGGGAATAAAGCAGCCTTCTCAAAAGCTAATAAAAGGCCATCTGGAGACACCCTTCAACACTGATGTTACATTTCATTTTTTAATGCACTAGAGATTGCAGGGAAAATTAGGTTTTGTGAAAGCTAGCATAGTGGCATGTTGTTGCCTTTCCTTCAAACTTTGTCACTTATATGCATAATATTGTTTCTAAACTGACAAGGCAAAAAATCAAATCAAATCCAATTTTAGAACCTACATCAGTTTAGTTGCTGTAGATTTCTATATATCACAAATCCACACCTTGGAAACAGACTAAATAAATATCATGTCATATGTACCAGTGTCCTTTGATATCTTTAGTAGTCAAGGTGAAGTAGAAAAAAATCTCATCTTTTTTCCTTCCAGTCTTAATGAAGGAAAAATTGTGTCCATTGTCTTCCTGGACAACCCACACTGTATTTTCTCCCTCTCCTTGAATAAAGTAAAACTAACATTAAAAAAAAATGTGTTAACACAACTAGAGTTATTGTCTGATATTCAGCCCTTTGTCAGTGTGCAGCCAATCAAATTCATGAGGGGAGGGACTGACTGTGGTTAGTTTTCCACTGTGTCCCCTGAAGTTTCTGATAGTCTGTGTTTAAGTGTATCTGTACAGTGAGAGGTGGATTAGATGGCGGAAGTGAGGCCCTGTCTATTCTGTGAACATTGTCAAGGCTTCTAGCATGGGCGTGAAGAGCTGTAAGAGATCCCTCTCTGTCTCCTGGATAAATGGATCTATTTACTCAGGTTTTTTTTTTTTTTCTATTTTACAAGTAATACAGAAAGATAATATAGTACAGTAATGATAATCACAAGTTTTGTATCCAGACAGACACAATGTGACCATGGGTTAGTGACAAAAAAATTTTTTTCAGCCTTAGCTCCTCATTCTAGAATAGGGCCAATCACATGCCTCAAAAATTAAAGGGGGTCCTGTTTGTAAAGTACCTAGAACTCTGGCTTGCCTTCAATAAATGGCAAATTTTATATTCTTCTTTTAGGTAAAACCCAACTTTAACTGCAGGTATCATTTTATTTTATTTTTTTGTAATGGCATTTTGTAAGAGTGATAACCTTCTGCAGTATCACAGGATGTTAGCAGTAGAAGAGAACTGCAGGAATACCTACTTTACTTTATCTATTATCCAGATGAATAAACTGACCTAAGAGAGATTAAATGGTGGTATGGAGTTGTCTCTTAATTTTTTGTCTGTGCTCTTTTAAATTAATTAATCAACCTAGGATATTGTGGGCACTCTCTTACACAGAATGAATGGTGGAAACATTAAATTGAATGTTTATTGAATGAATGGTGGAAAAAATCAATAGATATCGAGTACTTACTATGTCACTCTGTAAGACAGTGGGGACATTTAAAAAATGGCCAATTTTCCTTGCTTTAAGGCCTTCATGACTTTCTAAGGGAAGATACGATATAGACTTTTTTTTAAAAGGTTTTTGTTTATTTATTTGTTTATTTTAATTGGAGGCTAATTACTTTACAATACTGTGGTAGTTTTGGCCTTACATTCACATGAATCAGCCACGGGTATACATGTGTTCCCTATCCTGAACCCCTCTCCCACCTCCCTCCCCATCCCATCCTTCAGGGTCATCCCAGTGCGCCAGCCCTGAGCACCCTGTCTCATGCGTCGAACCTGGACTGGAGTTCTAGTTCACATATGATAATATACACGTTTCAATGCTATTCTCTCAAATCATCCCACCCTCGCCTTCTCCCACAGAGTCCAACAGTCTGTTCTTTACATCTGTGTCTCTTTTGCTGTCTCGCATATAGGGTCACCGTTACCATCTTTCTAAATTCCATATATATGCATTAATATACTGTATTGGTGTTTTTCTTTCTGACTTACTTCACTCTGTATAACAGGCTCCAGTTTCCTCCACCTCATTAGAATTGATTAAAATGTATTCATTTTACTGGCTGAGAAATATTCCATTGTGTATATGTACTACAGCTTTCTTATCCATTCGTCTGTCGATGGACATCTAGGTTGCTTCCATGTCCTGGCTATTGTAAACAGTGCTGTGATGAACACTGGGGTACACGTGTCTCATAGACCTTTAGCAACATTTCACACCCTTGACCATTCCTTTTTATTTAAACATTCTGGTCTGGCCCATTGGGTAACTCTTTCAGCTTGTGGCTTGAGGCTCTTATGTGTAGTATATTGTACTCTAAAAGCACCATTTTGGGCTCTGTTACTGTAAAGATAAGTTAGTATCCACTTGCCTAATTTCTATTGAGAAATATATCCTTTGCCTAATGGTTTACAATTTTAAGCATGGTTTTTGAAGACCCAGAGAGAGGGAATCAGGAGGGAGGTGGGAGGGGGGTTCTGGAAGGGGAACATATGTATACCCATGGCAGATTCATGTCAATGTATAGCAAAACCAACACAATAATGTAAAGAAAATTTTTAAAAAATTAATTAATTAGTTAAAAAAGAAAAGAAAATTAAAAAAGCGATCACAAACCAGAATTGAATCAACAGGCAGAATTTGGAAAGTATTTCTGACAGTTGTAACTTTTTTCCCCATGTCATTTGACTGACTGACACATCTATGTGGTCAATCATATCATGAGCATGAACAAAAAGGAAGAAAATGGAAATAAGGTTTGTTATGGTGGGAGGAGTCCTTCTAAGACGTGTCTGTTCCTGAGCTGAGATATTCTCATTTACCTTAATCTTTCCTTAAACTACATGCTAAATTCTAAATTTGGATCTTCATCCTATTTTCCAAACTTCATTTCACACCATTCATGTAATCCAGTGGAAAATACACTCTCTTAGAGGACCTGAGAAAATCTGGGTTACTTAAGGATTTGAAAAGAATAATAATTATATCATGATAACTCCACTGCTCAGATTCCTGGGTCCCCTGATAGGATTTCCCTTTTCAGAGAGAGGTGAACAGGTAGGCAAAAAACAAACAAACAAACAAAACCATCTTTGCAACCTTTAGGAGAGGACAACCTAAAAGAGGTCTTAGAGTTTATATGCAAGTAATCAAAACATTTAAGGAGAAGGAAATGGCAATCCACTCCAGCACTCTTGCCTGGAAAATTCCATGGATGGAAGAGCCTGGTAGGCTGCAGTCTATGGGGTCGCAAAGAGTCAGACATGACTGAAGGACTTCACTTTCTTACTTTCTATAATTCCTTATGGAGAAGGAAATGGCAACCCACTCCAGTGTTCTTGCCTGGAGAATCCCGTGGATAGAGGGGCCTGGTGGGCTACAGTCTATGGGGTTGCAGAGAGTTGGACATGACTAAGCAACTAACACACACACACACACACACACACACACACACACACACACACACACACAAACCATTTAAGTGACCCCATTGTCAACCAAAAGTATCACAAAATTACCTGATTATTTTACCTAGAAAATGACCTAGAATTACTTAAAAACATTACTTTCATATCACTTCCCCTACCCAGTTGCTCCCTCAGAGCATATGGAGGAACTGGAAAGCAATGAAGCTTGAGTTATGTATTTATTTTTTTAGATTGAAGATAGTAGGGTGTGTTTTTATGCTGATGGGGATATTCCAGTAAAAGGAAACTGAAACTTTTAATTAATTCCTTCCACCATTAAACTCAGGCATATGTCTTGTCAAAATAAAAATTTGCTTTTTTTAAATTACCCATGTCATTTGAGTAACAGCTTTCTCGTTTCCACTGAAAATTCTATTTACTCAGGTTGACAGGGACACTGTTTCCTAGCCATGGGTCCTCAAATTGATGAACAAGGGTTGTTATTCTCAAAATTCACCAATTTGGCATAGAAAATGAAGTCACCCAGTCATGTCCAACTCTTTGTGATCCCATGGACTGTAGTCTACCAGGCTTCTCTGTCCATGGGATTTTCCAGGCAAGAGTACTGGAGTGGGTTGCCATTTCCTTCTCCAGGGGATCTTCCTGACCCAGGTATCGAACCCAGGTTTCCTGCATTGCTAGCAGACGCTTTACCCTCTGAGCATAGTGACTCTGATTATCTTGTTACAATAAAAATCAATCAACCAATGAGCAAAACTAATTTCTAGTTATGTACTTTTAGATTAATAAAAAAGGAAAAACTGATTATTTGTAGATACAGCTTATTTTTAAGAGAGGAAATGTTTTAAAGTATGCTGCATAGAAACCAAGTTCCAAAAAAGAGCTGTTGTTTGTTGTTTGGGTTTTTTTTTTTGTAACTGTAAAGTTTGGGTCTTATTGAGTGTAAGGATGGATCAGTTAAGAAATTAGATTGATTCAAGGCTTTCTGAAATTGTACATCACTTTCATTATTAGCATTGTTTACCAGTTTCCTTTTATTTTCCTTTGAAAGACATTTAGCTGTTTATGAGGATACTTTTTTTTAAATCAAAATTTCTTCACAAAATTAAAAATGTTTTAGGAACATCATTTCAAATTGTATTGTGATTATTAGAACAATCCCACATTGTTATAAAAAGTTTAGGAATAATGGAAAAAACATAATTCATAAGCTCACAACTATAACACAACAAATATGATTAATATTTTATATTTCTCATTAGACATTTTCATATGTATAGTTTTTCAGGGGTAAGTCAATGAGCAAATACAATTTTGTGATTCATTTTCACATAAATGAGAGCATACAATATATGCTACTTGATAGATTTTATCCTAGTTTAATAGGTTCTTACTATCCCTTGTATGAATAAGAAATTATTTTTATTATTTTCAAATATTATTACTTGTTAATTAATATTTATTTTTGAAAGCTTAGGCTGCTACACATGTTTGTTTTTTTAAGGCTGCACCATGTGGGATCTTTTTTCCCAAACTAGGGATCAAATCTGTAACTCCTCCATTGGGAGCACGGAATCTTAACCACTGGATCACTAGGGAAGTTCCTGCCACCTGTTTTTTTATTGTTTTATATATATATTTAAACACATATAATTGTACATATATTTTATTAAAAATTTTTGAATTTCGATTGGATTTCCTCCTTCCTAAAGTTCAGGAGATTTAAAATACACTCAACTATATTTGACATGGCCAACTATCCATACTTCATTTATTTCCCTTTTAAAATGACTTATAAAAAAATAAAATAAAATAAAATGACTTATTTATATAACACTTTTTTGTGTTCATGGGAAAACAAAATGAACAATATACTCACAGATGCAAGCACAAACATCTCAAATTATATAATTTTGAGATTGTACCATCTGACTCTAGATTGTGCTACAATTTATTGCTTTTTAACATGGAAGTATATGAAGATAAGCAGCTGTTAACTGAAAAGAAAACTAGGCAAATACTATTTTTTCTTAAGTATCAACAAAAACTTGATTGAAAGTAATGATATCATAGTATATAAAAGGTAGACAAATACAGTTTTTACTTTCTTAAAGAGGACTTCAGAATTCACTTCATATTTAATAGCTAAAGTGATATTGTGACAGAAGTAAAAATACAGAACCCTTAAAAACTTTAAAACAACAAAGGAAATTTTTACTGATTACATTTTAAAACCACACATCAGTTTTCTGAGAAGTTAAACATGAGAAAACAAAAACACTTCCTTAATTAAATATATGTTTTCATAACACTAAGTCATCTATTTAGATTTATTCAATTTGTTAAAAATTCAGTCAAGCAGCCAAGCTTATTTAAATAATATCAAGCATATTACCTAAACAATAATTAATAAGACTTTCAATGAAGTTTTGAGAAAAGTAACTAGAAGTAACTAACAGCCAAAATTTCTTCTGTATGCTTTTCATATGCTTTATGATACAGTCAAAATTTCAAAACAAAAACAGAACTTACCTATACATTTTAATTCTGAATAATGAAGAAGTCCTTTTTTCTGCCTATGCAACTGCTCTGAGATTTCCACTCAAATGAATGACTCTCATATGTTATATGTGTTCTATGAAAGAACTGAAGCAAAGGAGGAAATCCCACACAATTAAAACCTAACTTGTTAAACAAGTCTGAAGGAATCAACTTGAACCAATCATATGACTTGTGGAAGGGATCAGAAATAGACAGGAAATATTACAAATTGGTCAAAATTTTGTTTATACTTACAACTTGTAGTTAAACATAACAGGTGATATGTATTTTGTGAAAGGCTATAGCTACTCCATAGGCTGCAGCATCATAGTTTTTAATTTAAAAAGGATGTGACACTCTTGCCAATGTTATCATGTTGTCACACACCTTATTTTTTGCCGCAGCAAGCCAAAGACTATCAGAAAATGCTTCCATAGATTAATTGGTAATACTCCCTTCTCTTTGATAGCATTCTCTTCTCATAGCATTTGAAATATTCAGAGAAGTAATTGAGTATGTATACAAATTTGTGAGATAAGCAAGAAGAACAATTGAAACTAAACTTCACTTAGTCTTTCTCTGAGTATGTCTTTAAAAGATATTCTAACTCAGTATTGCAGGAGATGAGTGGACAGCAAAGTGTAGAACGAGAATTCTATGTAGAATAGAATGGAAGTGAGAAAAGCTATTTTTGTTTATTGTATTGGGAAGGATAGGAGATAAATTTGGAAGGTTAAGCTGAATTTACTTTGTGAGAAATAATGAATAATAAAATCCATCAACAGACGAATGGATAAGAAAGCTGTGGTACATATACACAATGGAATATTATTCAGCCATTAAAAAGAATTCATTTGAATCAGTTCTACTCAGGTGGACGAAACTGGAGCCTATTATACAGAGTGAAGTAAGCCAGAAGGAAAAACAAAAATACAGTATACTAACGCATATATATGGAATTTAGAAAGATGGTAATGAGAACCCTGTATGAGAGACAGCAAAAGAAACGCAGATGTATAGAACAGTCTTTTGGACTCTATGGGAGAGGGCAAGGGTGGGATGATATGGGAGAACGGCACTGAAACATGTAAATTATCATATGTGAAATCAGTCGCCAGCCCAGGTTTGATGCTCAGGGCTGGTGCACCCTGGATAACCCAGGGAGGTGGGAGGGGGGTTCTGGAAGGGGAACACATATATACCCATGGCAGATTCATGTCAATGTATGGCAAAACCAACACGATAATGTAAAGAAAATAAAAAAAAAATAAATAAAATCAGAAAAAAATAAATTATTGGAAGTGTATAACAGAATTAGGAAATTTGAATTTGGGTTTCAACTTTTTTACCAATTAATTGTGAAGCTTAAGCAAAAAATCACCTATGCCTTTATGAGTCTCATTTACTTGCTGAAAAAATTAGATGCTGATTACATGGTCTTCTATGACTATCATGTAAATCATGGATAGCTAATGAATTCACTCCAGGACTGTAACTCAAGAAGTGTTCAATTATGCATTTTTTTAAATATAATGTGCAAAGCTTTGCATACAACAGGAATAGGAATGCATGGGCTCCTCCCTACCATTCCTTTATACATTTTCATATCTCACACCTGACATTCTGACCTTTATTTTTTTAGTAAAAAGAATAAAACAATATATCAAAACAGTTGAACAAAGTTACCTAAACAAGCCATTTTCATTTTACATGTTAACCTTGAATGTACAGATCTTTTTAACAAGTTATATCATACTGTATAACTTTGTATTGTGCTTTATAAGCTCAATATTATTTCATAGGCATATCCCTGTGTTACTAATTTTTATTTCTAATGGCTTCTGTATTATTTCTAGTAGCTATGTATCTATCCAGTAGCTGTATAGCTGTATTATAACATTACATAAGTTATATATAAAATTATACATTATATTAAATTATATATATACTATGTATTATATGAAGCTGTATTATAGTTTTTTATTTTAATGCAATTTCAAGTTTATAGAAAATTTGCAAATATAAGACCTAGATCCATCAGTTGTTAAGAATTTTAATGGCTGTATTTTAATCATATGCAGCCATATAGAATCATATCACACCAAATAGATACATCATAAAATACTGGAACCATCTCCTAATATGAAGTACTTTGACCACCTTCATGAACATGTTTTTTTAACCCCATTGCGAAATATTTCTTTGAAATAAATGAAAACTGTTTATTGGGGCAAATTATTTAAATATTTTAATGACCTTTAAAATTTGCTTTTGTTTCAGTACTTTTTTAACGATGTGAAGTATACTGTCTTCTGGCTTTTGTTGACAGCACTTTCCTCCAGCTATACGAGTTCTTTCTTTTCCGTCTTTGTATTTCCTAGAACAATCAACAAAGTTCTTTTTAATGAAAAGGTGCTTGGTAAACACGTATTGTTTGAATGTCTAATAACTAAATGAATTAATGCAGATTCTGGTGTCCCATCACTATTCACACAGAAATTGGGAATGAGTCAGGGGAAAGGCATGGGGAAAATTTCATTCAGTCTGAAAGCCTCTTCCTGCTTTCCTGTGATGAGCTCAACACGGAAGGAGAGGTGGGGCATGAAATTATGGTTTGTGAAGCAAAGGGATTGCTCTTAACAGGGACTAATTCAAAGATGTTGACTCTTAGTTTTCAGATCCTCAGGGAGTGGCAGGATAGGGCTTGACCTTTTCGATTCTACAAAGGGTGGTCATTGCAAGAATAAGGTGTGTACAATGACATTGTACAAAAAATATCAGAATCTTCTTCTTGTCTGCCATTGGCTTGATTTTATTCTTACAGCTGTACATTCATAAGACTAAGATAGTGTCACCTAGGACTGACAGGAACAGGCTTCAAGGAAATAGATGAGATCATTTATTTAGATGGAGGATAAATCATGCAGTGTACACACTACTGAGGTTGGTACTTTTGTCTGCCTAGGCTGAGGGGGGAGACCATGTTAAAGATAGTATCTCCAGGTACACAAATGTCTGAAAAAAGTTCTAGCTTTGAGAGAAGTATGAGTCATTCAATTGAACCCATCATAATAATAAGAGCAGAAGAAAGCAACCAAAAGGCAGATGATCTAAGAAGGTGTGGGCCAGGGTGTTTTCTTTAAATTTGGAGTTTCAGCACAGTCATATGGCTATAGTTGGTAATGAATTTGTCATGACCTCCTTCAGAGAGTTATTATATAGATAGAAAAAAAAAGATAATAGATGTACTCACCATTTGAAAGTTGTGAAGTGTTGTTTAAATATGCATGTTTATATTTACTGTAAGTGTAAATTTAAAAGTTGGGTAGTAATTTGATTTTTTTCATTGTGGCCAGGTTTAATTTTGTGGGTTATGACCTGTAGGCAGTGAGAGGTAAGGGAACATATGCAGATAAGTATGTTCTATTATGTTTCAACTGGAGAAGGACATGGCAACCCACTTCAGCATTCTTGTCTTGAAAATCCATGAACAGAGGAGCCTGGGGGCTACACAGCCTGGCGGGCTATAGTCCATGTCCACTGCAAGTTGGACACAACCGAGGGACTGAGCTCACAGACATGCATTATGTTTCAAAGGCTTTTGTCTATTCAAAAGGCATGTGATGACGTACATTCTTTGGAGTTAGGATATACCTGGAATTAAATCTTGGTTCTTATTACCATCCAACAGGGTTCAGCAAAATTATTTATTTGTGTCTGCCTCACGTTTCTTACATGTTTAAATGATGTTAAAGTACCATTCTCATGGAGAAGTAAAAATTCTAAAAAATCAAATCAAATGAACCAACCAAGATAAACCACTTGGCAATGCAACAGTTATGTGGTCATTCCTTTTGCACTGATTCTCAAGCAGTACTTTTGTACATGTGTAGAAGTCACGATTACTAAGAGGTGGAAAGCACAGACAGTTTGAAAATGGCCTTGGGTGTTTCTAAAATACACTCTTTTCTAGATTCATATTTTTGGCTGTGACTCTCCAAAGTAATCTTATTTCTATAGTATTCCTTCAAACATGGTTTAAGAAATCTACAGCTTATTAAAATCTGTAATTGCTTTTATGTTGAGAGCCAACTACTTTCTAATGCTTTTCACATGTAAATTTTTTAAGCCAGTTTCTGATAGTAAGAGGTCAAAGAAGCATCTTGGTCATAATAAGCCTTTTTATCTTAAAGGAAGAAACTTGTATCCTTTACCCTCTGCCTAAGTTCTCCACATCAGTCACCCTTGGGCTGCCTAGACTTGTTTTCTCCTATAAAGAGTAATTTCCATCATCCTACATATATATGAAAATTTGACTCTTGCCCTTTTCCTCTACATTCAGAGAGACAATCAGGGCAAATAAATATAATACATATTAATACACAATGTAAATCATCTAATCAAAGGTCTGGCTGGTAAACTCAAATTAAATGATCTTTTATTTGGTTGATAATAGGAACAGTTAGTAGCACTAGTGGTAAAGAACCTGCATGCCAATGCAAGAGATGTAAGAGACTGGAGTTCGATTACTGGGTTGGGAAGATCCCTGGGGGGAGCAGATGGCAACCGATTCTAGTACTCTTGCCTGGAGAATCCCATGGACAGAGGAGCCTGGCAGGCTGCAGTCCATATGGTCTCAAAGAGTTGGACGTGACTGAAATGATTTAGCAGCAGCAGAAACACTATGAATACACATAACCATTGTAAGTATCTATTTTAAAATTTATTCCATTATCAATTTATGACTTTTAGTTTTAGCTGGCTCTTCAATACTACCCAGCAATACATCCAGGTTTCCCTGACCAGTGCTTTGTTGTTGTTGAGTTGCTAAGTTGTGTCCAACTCTTTGTGACCCCATGGACTGCAGCATGCCAAGCTTCTCTGTTCTTTACTATCTCCCAGAACTTGCTCAAACTCATGTCCGTCGAGGTGGTGATGCAATTTAACCATCTCATCTCCTGTCGTCTCCTTCCCTTCCTGTCCTCAGTCTTTCCCAGCATTGGGGTCTTTTCCAATGAGATGGCTCTTCATATCAGGTGGCCAAAGTATTGGAGCTTTGGCTTCAGCATCAGTCCTTCCAATGAATATTTTGCATGGGCTATAATATTTCAATAAATATTCAGGGTTTATTGTTTACAAAAATCATTTCATATCTTATCTGTTCTTCTCCAAGTGTTTATTTTCTATCCCTTGTTTCTACCTTTGCTTTCAATGGATGACTTACAGTTCTACCATTGGAGGAAAAGATGGAAGCCTCCGGGTGGACACTCCCTCAACTACTTGTCATTGTATCTATAAATTTTATGCCTCTGCCTGTATCCTTCCTTTTATAGTGGAAAAGGTTTTTGTCCTCTGTTGGGAGGCCATTTTTTCCACTTGTTCTTTATATGCACATCTTTGTGCTTCTTCTTCCTAATCTGCTTCTCCAGTACTTTCCATCTCTATGGAATATTACTCAACTATAAAAATGAATGTATTTGGGTCCATTATAATGAAATGGATGAACCTAGAGCCTATTATACAGAGTGAAGTAAGTAAAAAATAGAAAGACAAATATCATATATTAACACATATTATGAAATCTAGAGCAATAGTACTGATGATTCTACTTGCAGGGCAGCAAAGGAGACACAGACATAAAAAACAGACTTTTGAACACAGTAGGGGAAGGAGAGGGTAGGATAACTTGAGAGAAGAGCATTGAAACATATACATTACCATACGTAAAATAGATAACCAGTGGAAATTTGCTGTATGATGTAGGGGACCCAAAGTTAGTGCTCTGTGAAAACCTAGATGGGTGGGATGGGGAGTGGGGATGGGAGGCTGGTTCATGAGGGAGGGGAGATATGTATACCTATGGCTAATTCACGCTGATATATAGCAGAAACCATCACAATATTGTAAAATAATTATCCTCTAATTAAAAATAAAAACAAAAGTGTGCTGTAATGAGTATGAAAAGAGAAGCAAACAAATATGGGAATCACATTAGGGAGAAGCCAACCTATCCTAGGGACTTCCCGGGTGGTCCAGTGGCTAAGACTCCACACTTCCAATGCAGGGGGCCTGGGTTCAATCCCCGGCCAGGGAACTAGGTCCCAAATGCTGCAAACAAGACCTGCCACATCCAAGTAAGTAAGTAAAACATTGAAAAAGACCCTGATGCTGGAAAAGATAGAAGGCAGGAGGAGAAGGGGATGACAGAAGATGAGATGGTTGGCTGGCATCACTGACTCAATGGACATGAGTTTCAACAAGCTTCAGGAGATATTATAGCTATTTTTTATCTGCTTAAAAATCACTCCTGTAAGACACATGGAGGTAGCCTTCAGATCATCCTTTGAGACAACCTACTCAGCTGGAAAGAGTATGAGTACGTGTGTTTTACAGCACAGATTTCATTTTTATTTAGTAAAGTGAGGCTAGCAGATAAGGAGATGATTGCCACTGATAGTTTGTTATTTATTGCTCCTGAGAAGGGGGCATGCACATCACACAGGGTCACATGGGGAAGCACAAGGTCACTCAGAGGCAGAGGAAAAAAAGGAACAACTATATATGAGAGCCTTCATTATGATTTCCATCAGAAGAATAGGCAGGTCAGGGTAGCAGGCTTAAGACTGGCTAGTTTGAATAGTTTCAGTGGGCTCTGTGACACAGGGGCTGTGCCCAGTTGTCTGGTATCTGACTCTGGCATGGGTACACTGTAATTGTGTGTACACTCTCCCCTAGTAGAGGAATAATGGCCCAGAGTGTAAGACCTCAAACAAGAAGGGGTATAGGCTCTGGATTGGTAGGTTTGCATTTAGAGTACATACTCACTGGGTAGTTATTTGCTGTCTCTGGAAATTAGCTAGCCCTGGAAGAGGCAGTCCCTTCAAGGGTCGGCAAGCCCTCAAATATCAAAGTATCAGAATAAAAAGATATGCTTAAAATAACCTGACTCTAGCAGTCAACGTTTTCAAGGTTTGCTTCAGTTTTCAAGCTCAAAGCATTTTTTTTTTTCTGGGTAGCCCTCAGCCAATGATTGAGCAAGGTAATGGCATAAAGGTCTTGCCATTTCCACCTAGTGTGGATTTCTCAACAGGTAATATTTACTCATTGGGAGGACTGATGCTGAAGCTGAAGCTCCAATACTGTGGCCATCTGTTGCATATAACTGACTCATTAGAAAAGACCCTGATGCTGGTAAAGATTGAACACAGGAGGAGAAGGGGAAGACAGAGGATGAGACGGTTGGATGATATCACCAACTCGATGGAAATGAGTTTGAACAAACTCTGGAAATTGGTGATGGACAGGGAAACCTGGCGTACTGCAGTCTATGGGGTTGCAAAGAGTTAGACATGAGTGAGTGACTGAACTGAACTGAATATTTACTTCAGAGTTTCCCAGATGATCAGAAAGACATTTTTGTCAGGTTGGTGTTGCCATCTGATAACTTTCCCTGACACATCCTTCTTCTCTTTTCCTTTCACAGGTTTTAGTTCTCAATAAACCTTTTCTCTTTTACTTTGTCGAAGTTTCTGCTACCCAGAAAGGCCAATTGGTAGTAGGTGGTACTGAAGGAGCTCCAAGGAAACAGAAGTTAAGATGAGATTTGGGAACTGGATCAATCACCACTCAGCTGGTAGTGGAGAACTGGATACTAGGAGGCATGCCAATGGCTTCCAGCACAAGGTGGTGGTATGATTGTATGATTGTTACAACTTTCACCCTGGTGCCAGGCCAGCATGACAGTAGAGGTGAGTGTATGGACCAGTGCCAGTTTATGCATTGAAAGGAATGAGAGTGAGGATGATACACATAAAGACAGTGGAACTGCATAGTTGCGACTTGTTTGCATGTGTGTGCAAGAGGTGAATAATGAAAAGTTGAGGAAAATTAACGTAACTGAAAGCTGAGTATGAGATCCAGAGATTATCCTCAGTGGATTGAGAAACTCTCATCTAATGCAGTGGGTGAGCAGGTAAAGTTGAATATAAAGCACAGGACTGGATGGAGTATCTGAACTCCAGTGATAGTTGGATGCTCAACATAGACTGATTTGTTGATACAGTCAGAGACCTAGTTGGTAAAACTTGGGACCTGAACATGGGCTGTGGCTAATGGGCTAGACAACCTGAAGTTTTTGACGCTGTTGATTTTTTTGTTGTTGTTTGAGCCTTCTGAGTCTGCAGAAGTGAGTTTTCTCTCCTTTGAGAGCTAGCGTTGTCCAGGGATGGGCTTCCCAGGTGGTGCTAGTGGTAAAGAGTCCACTTGCCGATGCAGGAGATGTAAGAGACACAAGTTCGATCACTGGACTGGGAAGAGCCCCTGCAGGAGGGCATGTCAACCCACTCCAGTGTTCTTGCCTGAAGAATCCCATGGACAGAGGAGCCTGGTGGGCTACAGTCCATGCGGTCACAAAGAGTCGAACACGACTAAAGCAACTTAGCATGCATTCACATTGTGCAGGGACTCGGCACAGGCCTCTTTTTAACAAGCTGATAGCCGTTCTCTCCAGGAGCAGCAGCATCTCCTCTCCTGCTGCCAACCAGTTTCCAAGGTTAAGTCACAGTAGGGGAAATTTCTCTGGAGAGGTGAGGCAAGTAGGAATATTTTGTGAGATAAAATTACATTAAGTATTAGCTAAAAACATTTTAAAAAATTTTTGTTTTTAGATGCTTTAAAGGAAATAATATACACATGTCTAAAACAGAATGATTATTCTATTATGATTAAGATATGTAAAATCTCCCACCAAGGGAGGAAAGTACCTAGAAATATTTATTAAGGTATTTATTGCTGAGAGTGGATACGTGTTTGGGGAATAAAATAAACATTATGAAGAAATTAGCTCAAAAATATGAGATAAATGATAGAAAGAAAGGTGATGGCATTATCCAAATGTAAAAACTATGGCAATATGCATGAGTAGTTTCAATAGATGTAGTAAAAAGTAAAGGCTCTCTGATGGTTTGATTTTTTCTGCTTTGTGTTTTATTTTATTATTTTTTAAAGTCTGGACAGGATTTTGTTTTTAAATTTTTTTTAACATTTTAAGACATTTTATTTTGTATTGAAGTATAGCTGATTAACAATATCGTGATAGTTTCAGGTACACAGCAGTTGGATCCAGTCTTACATATATATGTATCCATTCTCCCCCCAGATCCCCTTCCACATACATATATAAAACATTATATATGTATATATATTATATATGTATGTAACATTAACATAACATAATGTTATGCTAGACTGCCACATAGCTTTTTGTTTGTTCAAGATTATTTAAACCTATATTTAATAATACAGTTGATTTCAATTAACATCAGTGTACTAACTTTGTATGTGTAATGAACTCTTTCACCAATCTGTGAATTATGTGATAGTAGAGAGGTACTTGAACAGAGTTTGAGGTCATTTGGAACCATGCAAGTGCATTATAACAGCCTTTGACACAAGAGAACAATTCTTACTTACTGTTTAAATAGCTTGTACTTGAGTTGTTTTTTTTTTTTTTTTCAGTAATACTGGTGATTTTCTACTGATTCATCCTTATTTGTTTTCCAAGGCTTTTGAACAAGAACCTTTAATACTATGATCATTTTGAGAATTAGGAATAGTCTGTAGTCATGGAGCAGGGAAAAGCCACTAGCTCACCTTGGAATCTCGTGTTTTTTTTTTAATATTTGTTTATTTTATTTGTCTTGTGCTAGAATCTTTTGATGTGCTAGAATCTTTTGATCTGATTTTTTTCCAGTGGCATCTAACCGAGAAGGAAATAAGGAATGTGGCTGAATTAGGAGATGGCGTAAGCATCTCCTATTTGATGGTTAGGTTCTTAAAATGACCCCATGAAAGGCAATGTGAGGGCTAGGCTGTTTTTGGAGTGGTTTTCATGAAAAGCCAGAAGAAAAGGTTGTGCCTTTGTACCGGGAATAGTGTTCATTGCATGAGAGAGAGGAAACAGAACTGTGGTCAGCCGTGGCATGACTTTTGACCTAGAGTGGCCTCCATTTCCCTCCAGGGAAAGGAAGAGGAGCTTCTGGTGTTGGAGGCCCAGCTCAAGGCTTGTGCTGACCCCCACTGTGCAGTGGGTTGTGAGCCAGATTATGTTACCATTTATAGTACAGTTACCCACTCCAGTGTTCCTGCCTGGAGAATCCCGGTGGAGGAGCCTGGTGGGCTGCCATCTATGGGGTCACACAGAGTCGGACACGACTGAAGTGACTTAGCAGCAGCAGCAGTATAGTACAGTTTCAAGAAGAGCACTGATAGGAATCCTCAATTCTGTCTCTATCCAGACATGATCCCAGCAAGATGATTGACAACAGTTTAATATGTGGGACTCGTCAAGGTTGAGTGAAAAAATTTAAGGTTCCCCAGTGAGTCATTTCATACTTTTCTGCTTTGGTCACTCAAACAAAGCAGCAATGAATTTCTACATGACAGATCCTCCTGAGATGATCCTGGGAGGCCCAGAGTGCAGAGGTGGTTGGTCCACTCTGTGAGGGCAGTTACCACATAACTCAGTCAGAGAGGTACTCAATCTACTGTTTTTTTCTGTACCATGATGTTACCCTAATTGATCATTATAGCCCAGGCAAAATATTCAACAGGTTATGCGGTGATTTTCAGGGGCCCTGTATAAGACATAACATCATCTATATGCTTTAACCCATACCGCCTATTTCAAGGCTAAACACAGTGTAGGGTAATCTGAAGAACTCTCTTCAGTTCTTTCTTTTTCTGACTCCAGAAGCCTACATTTTTATCTTTGATTTCCCCTCACTTTCTAAGTTACATTTGGGATTTCTTTTCACTTTTTTTATTGACTTCTGGTGTGGAAGGAGTCTCCTGAACTTAGAAAACAACAAAATCAGTTTAAAAATGTTAGTTTATCACTTAAATCTTGATTACTAATGGAAAGGAAAGGGCAGACATATGGATAATTAAAGTTGGTGAACCAAATGTCATCTTTTTTTTTCTGAAATTCCAATCCTTTTATTTCTGTGAGCATTCAAAAGTGGATATTGTATATGAATTTTAATTTTATCTCTATTAGCTCTCACTGGGCAAATTCAACAAAGATGAACCTAAACTGCAAAAATACAATCATGGAGATGTAAGGTGACCTTTTGGAAGTACCCATATATGTGAATTCCATGAAAGAAAATGATGAAAGGACAGTCCTCGTGGATCAAAGAAAAACACAAAAAAGAAAATGGGAGATGTGCTTTTTGGTCTTATCTCCAAATATCCCTATAGATTTGGAATGTGCTCAGTTAAGGGAGTATGGCACAAAGTTTTTGATTTAGAGGGGCTCTTGAAAGGTTAGTGACTTGTCTTACTGTGTTTTGATTGCTTCTGGTGTAGACAGAGAGCTGGAACTCCTTAGAAACATTCACGAATATGCTAGGTGGGGCCAGCACAGATTGGAAAGCAGTGTAAAAGAAAGTGAGCTGAGGGAAGCACTTAGTAATTGAGAACTGAAGTGTCTTTCCTTCATCAGTTCAGTTCAGTTCAGTCGCTCATTCGTGTCTGACTCTGCGACCCCATGAACCGCAGCACACCAGGCCTCCCTGTCCATCACCAACTCCCAGAGCCCACCTAAATCCATGTCCATTGAGTTGGTGATGCCATCCAACCATCTCATCCTCTGTCATCCCCTTCTCCTCCTTCCCTCAATCTTTTCCAGCATCAGGGTCTTTTCAAATGAGTCAGCGCTTCTCATCAGATGGCCAAAATATTGGAATTTCAGCTTCAGCATCAATCCTACCAATGAACACCCAGAACTGATCTCCTTTAGGATGGACTGGTTGGGTCTTCTTGCAGTCCAAGGGACTCTCAAGAATCTTCTCCAACACCATAGTTCAAAAGCATCAATTCTTTGGCACTCAGCTTTCTTTATAATCCAACTCTCACATCCATACATGACCCCTAATTAGCCTGTTAATTTATTCTTTCATAAACCATAATTTCTACAGATTATTGTCCTAAAAGCTGTAGGGAATACAAAAATGAATAAAACAGTCTTTAGCCTAATGGAGCTTAGTATGTTTTTAGAGATAATAAATGTACATAAAAGTTATAATAAAAAGTAAAGTATGAGAAAACTCTAGGGAAAGAAAGCATTCAAAAAAACTTTGGATGAAGAGTATTTTTATTGGATAATAAAGGTATTATTGATAGAGGTGATATTTGAGCTGTATCTTGTAGAGTGAAGAGAATCTTGCATAACCTACTATCTTTTAGGAAATAAAGAGTAACATTCAGTGTTACAAGAACATTGAGAACGAGTGAAACAAAATTTTACTTGGTTGTTGGAAGATTGTACAGGGCCTTACAAGCTATGGTGATGTGGATTTATGCTCTGCTTATCAGGCAAAAGGGAAATCAGTGAAGATTTGAGTGCATGGGAATAGCAGTATTGAACAGCGTCATCATCTAGCTGTGCTGTGCTGTGCTAAGTCGCTTCAATCATGTCCAACTCTTTGTGACCCTGTGGACCGTAGCCCCCCAGGCTCCTCGTCCATGGACTTCTCCGGGCAAGTATACTGGAGTGGATTGCCATGCCTTCCTACAGGAGATCTTCCCAACCCAAGGATCGAACCTGAGTCTCTTATGTCTCCTGCACTGGCACGCAGGTTCTTTACTGCTAGCACCACCTGGGAAGCCCCATTATCTAGCTACAATTTGCTAAAAATATAGTTTGAAGGTAGGGAATGTAGTGGGAACAGGTGAGATAATAAGACTAATGCATTAATAATGGTGAATGAGTATTCCAGAATGTGTTGTAGGAACCGCAGGTTACAACCTGTTATTAATAGATTGTGAAATCAATTGGGTTGGTGGGGCAAGCGTTTTTAAAAAAGCAAAATAAAATAGAAATATTAAATTTTATTGTATTTAGTAAGAGAGGCATTGTTTTATGAATCTTCTGTTTCAAGTTTTAATCTATATATGTATTTTGTTACATATTTATGTATGGAGCTGTGATATAAGATATATTTCTCACTGTGAATTGTGGTCAATGTAGAGAAGTTCTTACTAGAGGGTGTATTCACAGAAAGCCTGTCTTCATAGCAATAGCTCATGGGGCGCTATGAATTTGCTGTAAGCAGGAGTATGAGAAACTCTCCAAGCACATTGTGTGTGAGGAGATCACTCTGTATCTGAAATAGTCACTGACTAAAGTATCTGTCACTTATTCTGTCATTTCTTTTAGGAACATGATAGTGAACATACAGTTTGATCAGCAGACTGTAGTTTTTGAATACTCTAAAAATTTTCAGATTACCTCTGGCATTTTTGAAAATAATCAAATGTCTTTGGAATAATAGTTCTCAACAAGGAAGAAGTTCACCTCTTATGAGACATTTGCCAACATGTGGTGATATTTTCAGTTAACATAATTTGGACAAGGTGGAGAGAAGTGTGTTTCAGACGTCTAGAAGGCAGAGGTCAGGGATGCTGCTAACATTCTACAATGCACAGGGTAGCCTCTCAAAACATAGAATTATCTAGTCCAGAATGTCAGGAGTGCTAAAGTTGAAAAATCAAGCTTAATAGTGACTCAAATTCAGTTCAATTCAGTTCAGTCGCTCAGTAGTGCCTAACTCTTTGTGACCCCATGGACTGCAGCACGCCAGGCTTCTGTGTTGATCACCAGCTCGCAGAGCCTCCTCAAACTCATGTCCGTCGACTTGGTGATACCATCCAACTATCTCATTTTCTGTGGTCCCCTTCTCCTCCTGCCTTCAGTCTTTCCCAGCATCAGGGTCTCTTCCAGTGAGTCAGTTCTTCACATCAGGTGGCCAAAGTATTGGAGTTTCAGCTTCAACATCAGTCCTTCAAATGAATATTCAGGTTTGTTTTCTGTTAGGATGGACTTGTTGGATCTCCTTGCAGTCCAAGGGACTCTCAAGAGTCTTCTCCAATACCACAGTTCAAAAGCATCAATACATTGGCGCTTAGCTTTCTTTATAGTCCAGTTCTAACATCCATACATGACTACTGGAAAAACCATAGCTTAGACTAGATAGACCTTTTTTGGCAAAGTAATGTCTCTGCTTTTTGCTATGCTGTCTAGTTTGGTCATAGGTTTTCTTCCAAGGAGCAAGCATCTTTTAATTTCATGGCTGCAGTCACCATCTGCAGTGATTTTGGAGCCCTCCAAAATAAAGTCTCTCACTGTTTCCATTGTTTCCCCATCTATTTGCTATGAAGTGATGGGACCGGATGCCATAATCTTAGTTTTCTGAATGTTGAGTTTTAAGCCAACTTTTTCACTCTCCTCTTTCATTTTCATTAAGAGCCTCTTTAGTTCTTCTTCACTTTCTGCCATAAGGATGGTGTCTCTGCATATCTGAGGTTATTGATATTTCTCCCAGCAATCTTGATTCCAGCTTGTGCTTCATCCAGCCTGGCATTTTGCTTGATGTACTCTGCATATAAGTTAAATAAGCAGGGTGACAATATACAGTCTTGATGTACTCCTTTCCTGATTTGGAACAAGTTTGTTGTTCCACATCCAGTTCTACTGTTGCTTCTTGACTTGCATACAGATTTCTCAGGCGGCAGGTCAGGTGGTCTGGTATTTCCATCTCTGTTAGAATTTTCCACAATTTATTGTGATCCACACAGTGAAAGGCTTTGGCATAGTCAATAAAGCACAACTAGATGTTTTTCTGGAACTCTCTTGCTTTTTTGATAATCCAACAGATTTTGGCAATTTGATCTTTGGTTTCTCTGCCTTTTCTAATCCAGCTTGAACATCTGTAAGTTCATGGCTCACATACTATTGAAGCCTGGCTTGGGGAATTTTGAGCATTTCTTTGCTAGTATGTGAAATGAGTGAAATTGTGTGTTTGAACATTCTTTGGCATTGAATTTCTTTGGGATTGGGATGAAAACTGACCTTTTCCAGTCCTGCTGAGTTTTCCAGATTTTTTGCTGGCATATTGAGTGCAGCACTTTCACAGCATCATCTTTTAAGATTTGAAATATCTCAACTGGAATTCCATCACCTCCACTAGCTTTGTTCATAGTGATGCTTCCTAAGTCCCACTTGACTTCGCATTCCAGAATGTCTGGCTCTAGGTTGGTGACCACACCTCGTGATTATCTGGGTCATGAATATCTTTTTTGTATAGTTCTTCTGTGTATTCTTGCCACCTCTTCCTAATATCTTCTGCTTCAGTTAGGTCCCAAACTAGTTTGAGTGACCCAACTAGTTAATTAAAAGAAATGGAATTTTTAAACAAATGTTGAATGAAAGATTTATTTAATTGGCCTAACACAGATTAAGTGATATTATTTGTAGAATGCTCTGATCACCAACTTTATTATAAGATTTTAAATGATACATCAATATTTGCTTATATGTAATCCAGGATTAAAGGTTTCACAAGACTATTTAGAAACACAAAGTTATAACTCTAAGATCGTTCCTTGAATCATAACACTAGAAATCAGAATAGTATCTTCCTACCATAATATTGAATAATTTATATGCCTATGTATATCTTTATGTATGAAGAAGCAACTTTATCCTGAAGTGAGTTCTGAGAATTGGCAGCCAGCTGCCTAAGTGAATCACATCATTTAAAATTCTTGAGTTTTTAAATTTAAAACATACAGTCAACTCACTGAATTTTTTATACAGCTGATGATTCAATAATATAGTTGATCATAAAGATACTTTGTAAGAAAAGAATATGTGAAATTGATGGGTCCTAGGCCCTGGGTCCTAGGCCCACTGGGGATACAAATTACCTACAGCTTCACTAAGTCATTTACTTTTCCTGGCTTTAGTTATCTGAACTCTGTAAGTGTACTGGCCTATAGGACTTGTAGTGTTTCCTATGCTTCAAATTCTATGTGTCTAACTTATGGATTAATATTTATGGTGAATAAATTTTAAACATCCTTTAGATTATTTTAGGATTATGTTTATGCCTTACCAATAGCACATGAGGGGAATTATAAACTAGCTCAATTTTCTAATGGCTTGGTTTATATTTGCATTACATGAGTAAATGATGCATAACCCTGCTGTCTAACCAGTATTATCACACAGAGTTACAGTTTCTACAAAATCATCATCTAATTGTATTAATATTATGGAATACATGAGCGTGACTCCCCTAATATCTTCATGAGACACTTTGTGGGTTTATTTGCTATTTCAAATCATTTTGTTCATATCTTCCGTATGGTAGGTCATCAAAATCTATATTTATTAAATTAGAAAAAAATACCTAGTATTTCATGGTTGCAATAGGCTATTGCCTTAGGAGACAATTGGCTACAGTAATACAAAGGACTAAACTTTTATACTGGAGTGAGTAGCCTATCCCTTCTCCAGCGGATCTTCCTGATCCAGGAATTGAACCAGGGTCTCCTGCATTGCAGGTGGATTGAACCAGTTGAGCTACCAGGGAATCTTATGTGGAAAGATAATGCTCATTAATTCTTCAACATGTTAACAAATTCTCAATTTTCTCTAGGCATTTAACCTTAACAATAATTTACAAAGCTTCCCCCTGGTGGTCAAAGCATGTAAATGCACCTATATAATCAATTTGTGTGCCATTGTTTGGGGAGGCTCATGCAGTTACTACATTCCCCCAAATATTTGAAACAAAAATACATTTTTGACTATCTAATTACTGTCTATATTTATCAATCATGCTTTTATGGGAATATCTGAAGATAGGGATATTCTGTATATGCACGTGTGTGTGTTATGTTATCTTCATCACTGAAAAATTAGGGAAATTTCACAGCAGACAAAGGTCAGAAGATCTCTGATTTGATTTATTACCATACTTTGTTTCTTAGATATAACTTTTTAAAAAATTAAAATCCTTCCAATGGATTTATGAATAGAAAATATGTAAAATCTCTTTGGAAAACATGAAAGAACAAGAAAAAAGGGAAAAAATAAGTATTTATGAGCTCTGGAGAAATGATAGAAAATTATACATGGGTTTCCTAAGCTCTGAGAGTTTAAAAAGTTTCTTATTTAAGAAGACATCCCTAACAAAGACACCCTAAAAATGTTATGGATTGTCCTCAAAAATTTACATTGCTTCTCTTCTATACTCTAGCTCACTGACTTAAAAAGCTCAGTATCTCTGTTGTATTTTTCAAACCAGGCTAAACTGGCTCACTGCCTTATAAATTTAAATCCTTTACAAATTGGCCATGGGTTTTTGGTTGATTAAAATGATTCAGAAATAAATCATGTCATTTAATCTCACTTCATTGTACTACAACCACAGAATATATGGATTCTCATGCATGTATGACCTGCATACAGCTCTCAGTGTTTAAGTTGTATAGTGAATCAGAGGCCTGTTTTTGAAGTAATCCAGTTTCGGTAATAAGTCACTTTTGTGTAGACTCCAGGTTTGTTCCTTTGACCACAGTTATCTCCCCAGCTCACAATTCCAATGAGATACCAGGTATCTTTAAGGTCCTTTCCAACTAAAGGTCCCCCAGAATCACCCTGAAAAGAAAAAAAGAGAAAGAAAATGAAGTAAATATGAAACTTATTACTTAAGATATTTTGATGAACCACATATTTTATTATTAGAAAGTATATTTATAGACTACCAATTATAGAATAATTCCTTGGAACATGGATTTCAGTAGTTATAAAAGCCTTAAAGTTCAATTTCCACACTTTAAAATGTTTTCAGTTTTATAGATGTATAATTCATGAATAAAATCATATAGATTTAAAGTGTACATTGTGATAATCTGACATATATACTTTGTGAAATGATTACCATGATCAGGTTAATTAACACATCCATCACCTCACATAGTTACTTGGTGTGTATGTGTGCATGTGTGTGTGTGTGGTGAGAATGCTTAAGGTCTACTCTCAGCAGATTTCAGGGATATAACACAGAAAGTCAAGCTGTGATGTTTTTTTCCCTGACTCCAAGCAGGGTGCCTGGGCTTCTGTTTTATCAGATAGCCCAAACCCCTCCCCATGAACCCTAGTAGCCATCCCTGAATTCCTGCTTCCATTGTGCTTGAGTCCCTTCCTTGATGATTTCCCAAACTTTTTTATGACTATAACTGCCTAGAGCTGCCTTATTATGCACTGCACAGTCACAAGGCAGGAATCTTACCAGTGCTCCCCAATGCAGTGAAAGCTGTTTTTGACCACCAGCCTGTCCAGAGACTTACCACTAATCTCACCATTCACCTAGATTCCCACGTCCCCGTGTTCCAGTCACTGCCTTCCACCTGTCTGTCATAGCATGAACCTCTCTCTGGAATCCCTGAATGCCTGCCTGCCTCCACACTCTTAGCGAGTGGGGCTAGATGTGTGCCAGATTCTGCTCCGGCCCAGCCCATGTGCTGCACAACTCCCTGCTGGTTTTCTGACAGAGGTTGTCTATGCTGTGTCATCTGGGGGACTCTGGACAGGGTGTTCTGCCACATGATGCCGATACAATTCCCATCATTTCACCATGTGGAATCACCTCCTTGGAGTTTTCAAGAACCCCCACATGTTCTTGTAAACACTTATAAAGCAAGTGCCTCTGATGAAACACATGTTACAAATGCATTTGTCCAAAAATATACATGCAGGACAGATGCTGGACAAGAGGAGGGCCCTGGAAAGGGGACTAGATACAACTTGACCTAATCCACCTTCTCATCGTTAACTGCTTCTCACTTCTCATCCTCCTTAGGCTGAGACCCAACGGATTAGTTACAGTTGCCTCAAATATGAATTGTAATTTCACACCTTCATAATATGGCTATGCTTTATCTCTTTTCTATAATATTCTCTGCTTATTCTATAGCCAGCTGAATGTTCTTTATTCTTCAGGCCTCACTGCAGTATTATCTCTCTAATATTTGTTCCAAAGATGTTCCCTTCAAGGTAAAAATGTTTATTATCCACACCTGAAACTAACACTGTATTGTAAATCAACTATACTTTAAATAAAAAATTGTTCTCCATTATATAACTTATTACATCATAGTTTATTGTTCATGATTATTTCCTTTCTAGATGTTAGCTCTTTAAGGAAAGAGACTCTGCTTTATGAAACTCTGGATTTCTGGTATTAAAATTAAATTTTATTGGTTAGTTTGATAACATCAAGGAAGCTTCTTGGTTATTTTGTTTTGCTAAATAAAACATTAAAATGTTTGTGTTTTAAATTAGCATTTATAAATTTTGCTTGGACATAATCTCTGTATTTTACTAATATAAAGGGCATAGAATATTTTTGAGCCAGATAAAATATTTTTGAGTTAATGACATCAAATTAATCTCTCTCCACCTACCCTGCAGGCATCATATTGTCCTTCCAGATATCCCGCACACATCATTCCAAATTTTATATCACTGCCATACACATGTGGCTGCTTGCACACATCATCACTTATGATTTTCAGTCTGGCTTCTCGAAGATCATTTTGGGATTCCCCTTAAGGAAAAGCAAAGTAATTTTAGTGTTTACAACCAGTATTCTTAGCTAGAATGAAGTGCAGACCTTTTTATTTCAAACTAAAGTTGTCAATCCTAAAGGAAATCAATCCTGAATATTCACTGGAAGGACTGATGCTGAAGCTGAAGCTCCAATACTTTGGCCACCTGATGCAAAGAGCCGACTCATCAGAAAGGACCCTGATGATGGGAAAGATAGAAGGCTAGAGGAGAAGGGGATGACAGAGGATGAGACAGTTGGATGGCATCATGAACTCAGTGGACCTGAGTTTGAGCAATCTCCGGGAGTTGATGATGGATAGGGAAGCCTGGAGTGCTGCAGTCCAAGGAGTCGCAGAGTTGGACATGACTGAGCGACTGAAATGAACTGAACAAGGCTTTCCCTGAGTTCAGAGACTTTTTCCCAATGGTGTTGGAGAAGCAAGCTGCCATAGCTCTGTAGGTGCAAGAAACTAAATTCCATCAACAACCAATGAGCTTGGAAAAGAGTCATAGATGAGACCTCAACCCCGCCAATATTTTGATTGCTTATTAGTGAGATGTTGAGAGGAGATGCCAGCTATGCTATGTCTGAATTTCTGATCCATAGAAACTGTGAAATAATAAATGCATTTTCTTTCAGGTTGTTAAATTTGTGGCAATTTGTTACACAGCAGTAGAAAACTAATAATGGACACTAATTTCTGTAGAATGTCAATTCAGGAATGCTCAAGATATTCTGTTCTTTGAGTACAACTAGTGTAATTTTTTTTTTGGCTTCTACATTATCAGTTAAAAATATTCAAAACCAACACAATTAAAAAAAAGAATGAGAAATAAATTACTTATGTAAAAGGATAGGCAAATTGTAAAATATGGAGAATTAATAAAATTACTATAATAATTAAATAAAAAAAGAAAAAAGAAAAAAAATAATTCATGCCAAGTGCTTGGAAAGGTAAGATGAAATGCATATTGTAAGTGATAGTGTAAGTTCATAACTTTTTAATAAAACTCAATGGCAAGGAGTTATAAAAAGTTTAGCCTACAAATCCTGCACATCCCTGAACTATTTCTCAACTATTGTGAGAATGCTTGGTAACATTTCCCAGAAAGTGTTGATCTTTTTTCAAGGAATCAGTATTTTAATTCAAGTTTCTCCATTTTTAAAATTTTGATTGTATTTATTGCCACTCTTACCTATATTATTTCCTTCCTCATGTTTATTTTAGGTTTATTTTCTCTTCTAGTGTCTTACAAGGAGATCTTTCTTATTTTATAATACATGCATTTTGCTATGTTTCCCTGTCTCTGTACAGTTTTAGCTGCATCCTGCATTCATTTCATTCTATTAATACTTATAATTATCTTCAAGATTTCCTCTTTTATCTATGGATTATTTAGAAGTGTGTTGTTTAATTTTTAAGCATTTAAAGATTTTCCTATTGTTTGTCTGTTCCTGGTTTTCAGTTTGATTGTCATCAGAGAGCGTACTATATATGATTTCCATTCTTTTAAGTTTGTCGGAGACTGTTTTATAGACCTAGATATAGTCTATCTGGACAAATGTTCCATGGGTGCTTTAAAAAGGTAGGTATCCTGTTGCTAAGTATAGTGTTCTACATAAATTAGATTCTATTGCTATTCAAAAACTATTATGGCAGATGTATTTCTATGCAAACCTCAGACTCCAGGTCAGAAATTATTTCTTTCCATCAAGCCAAAGGGAATCTGAGATGCTCCTCTCATCAAATGAAGACTACAACTCTATCTTAGGAGAAGATCCATTAAAGAGAGAGAAGACATATTGTTGTCAGGCTTACAGCTCCCTGGGCTTATTAAGGTATGGATAATAATTTTTGTGATTGGAAATATAACCTTAAAGAAACCACATGGGGCATCTGGAGAAAAATCTAGAGACCATCAAGCCCACCATCAACTACATTAGTGAAAGATATTCCTGGTTTCTTAGTGAAGAGTGAGAATTAATGACTTATTCTTTAGAGTTTATTGTATATTAATACATTGTATAGAGCTCTCTGAAGGAATTTTGTCATTCTCAAAAAGTTCTTTCTTATCTTCTCAAGTCTAGAGTCAAAGAAACCCTGTCGCTGTTGTTATATGTATGTGCCTGGACCAGATTTTAGAATCCAGAGTGTGGCTGAGTATGTTTTGAAAACTTTAGAACATGAAGCCAGTTTTATTTCTTAGGAGATCATTTTAGAGAGGTCAGTGGAAGCTTTACTATCAGAGATGATTTGTCTCTATACAGTATTCTTATTCCTAACCACTCTTAATTAGCCTCTTTAGTTCTGAAGCAGATTTTGCTGCAATTGGAGATTATAGCTGAGCAAAGGAAACATTTTTGAGGTGAAAAGTGAAACTAAGTGATGGAGCAAATTAAGGGGAAGGGGAGGTGAAAAAGAGAGGAGGCTCACAGAGGTGATGCTCAAAGTGAAGGAGTCTTAGAGTGAAGGTGGGCATAAGTATTTTAGCATATTTAGTGTATACCTGGCATTGCATAGACAATGGTACATAGAGACAGACTTTAGTGTTTCTGAGGGAACCTTCTTTCTCTTTATATCTTCCTTGAAGCCTTTCCTGTTGGAGCTGTCTTTCCCTCATTACGTGTGATTCTGACCAGGCTGCCAGTCACATATCTGCCTTTCTTTCTGTAGAAGTGAGTCAACCAGTCAGTGTGGTACCCCTGGACACAAGCTGGGCCAAAAGAGACCTTTTCAGGGATTAACATAGATTCTGGCAAAGAGAGAGACATGTTCTTCCCTGGCATCAGCTAGGTTTATGTACACGCTGAGCTGCTGTTGGCCACCCTCGCCACTATGTGGCGCTAAAACCCCTGGTAATGAAGGTGACCTGGGGAAAACCGAAGCAACCCGTGGAAAAACTCAAGAGATTCAGAGCCTGAGGACATCACACAAACTCCTGAATCCACCCGCGTCTGAAGTCAGACTCATCTCACTTCTTGATTCCAAATTACCAGGGCCAGATTTGCCATAATATTATTATTTTTTACTTTAGTTAATTTGGGTTGAGTTTCTGTCACTTGCAAAACAAGAGCCCTGACCCAAACCGTGTGGAAAAGTCTGACAGGATGTTACTGATGGACCCTAAACAGCACTGCCATAAACAGAGCTTAGAGCTCCGTGATTCGTTTTTAGATACCCACCGCCATAAAAAAGTGCTCCAAATCCTGTGATATAGACAGTTGAATTTGGTTGGAAGGACGCAGAGGCCTCTGGCAAGCAAATTCGACGGATGTCATCAGTAAAGGTGACTCTGGGAGAGAACTGCGCAACAGCGATGTCGTACTCTCTTGCTGGGTAGCGGTACCTCTCATGGACAATAATTCTTTTGATGTTTCTTTTCATTAATGGAGGGTTGATTGTTGTTCCAAAGCTAACAGTCCACTGCTGTGGGTTTGCTTTACTGGAAAAGTTTAGATATTAACAGAATATGGGACCTGCATTACAATAATTGCATGTAGGCTAATAAAAAAGAAAATTCCACCCTAATATGCTTGGATTGAATGACAGCTTTCTTTGACCACATAGTCTACTGCTACTGTTTTGAAAGATAAAATATATACAAAGAGCATCTTTGAGCTGGAATCCAGTACAGGATTATTGAATTTTAGAACTGTAAAGCCTATCAAATGTGGTTCATTCGTTTCTTCAGTAAATATTTATTGATCATCTACATGTTGAACCTTACTTGAAGTGCCAGGAATAAAGTGGTGAACAAGTCAGAAAAGCCCCTGCTGGTGGGTACATTTGATTTCAGTGAAGGAAAAAGAGCAAAATGAATGAATAATAGATCAATAACTTACAGCAGTGATAAGGACTGTAAATAGGGCAGTGGACTAGGGTACAAGGCGGTAGTTAGGTAAGTCACTTTTGAGAACATGGCACTTGGGTTGAGACATGGTTGATAAGCAGTCAGCTATAGGAAGATGGATGATAAGTTTTCAGGCAAACATCCCAAGAACAGACTCGCTGTAGTTCAGGACACAAAGGAAGAATGGTGGGAAATGAGGTTGGCGAGGTAGGCAGGGGCTGGATTTTAGAGTGTTTTATAGGTCAATCAAAAGATGCTTGCTCTTTGGAAGAAAAGCTATGACAAACATAGACATCATATTAAAAAGCAGACATCACTTTGCTGACAAAGGTCCAGATAGTCAAAGCTAAGGTTTTTCCAAAAGTCACGTATAGATGTGAAAGTTGGACCACAAAGAAGGTTTGTGGAAGAATTGATGCTTTAAAACTGTGGTGCTGGGGAAGACTCTTGAGAGTCCCCTGGTTTGCAAGAAGATCAAACCAGTAAGTACTAAAGGAAATCAACCCTGAATATTCATTGGAATGACTGATGCTGAAGCTGAAGCTCCAAGACATTGGCCACCTGATGTGAACAGCTGACTCACTGGAAAAGACCTTGATGCTAGGAAAGACTGAGGGCAGGGAGAGAAGGGGGAAACAGAGGGTGAGATGGTTGTATGGCATCACTGACTCAATGGACATGAGTTTGAGTAAACTCTGGGAGATAGCTAAGGACAGGGTAGCCTGGCATGCTACAGTTTAGGGAGTTGCAAAGAGTAGAACATAACAACTGAACGACAACAAATAGGTCTTGAATAAAGTGCTTAGATTTTATTCAAATAGTATGGGAATTCACTGGATGACTTTAACTGAGTGTAATATAGTCTCATTTACATTAAAAAAAAAATCACATTGATTCTTTCCAGAGCATAGACTGTTAGGAAATAATGGTGGGTTAGGTAAAGCTGTCAGAGGTCCTATGAGAGAATGACTGTGAGTGACTTCTAGCTTGTGGCCTTGAACAGCTGGTGGATCATGGCACATAGAGGGATTGGAAAGATCATCCAGTAAAGCCTTTGTTTTATACTTAAGGAAAATAGAGCCTAGATGTTTTAAATTATATGCCTAGTATCACATGTCTGTTTGCCCCTCTCTATTCTTTATTGGATACCATCTCCCAGTAAAATCTATTATTAATAATAAGATTAAAGTTTCTTGACAACTAACTGCCTCCTTGCCTGCCTCCTGAGAAATCTGTGTGCAGGTTAAGAAGCAACAGTTAGAACTGGACATGAA
This sequence comes from Antilocapra americana, assembly GCA_007570785.1. Classification (NCBI taxonomy): domain Eukaryota; kingdom Metazoa; phylum Chordata; class Mammalia; order Artiodactyla; family Antilocapridae; genus Antilocapra; species Antilocapra americana. Next base: position 456,825 of record ML661915.1, on the reverse strand, counting down.
GCAACAGTTAGAACTGGACATGGAACAAAAGACTAGTTCCAAATCAGGAAAGGAGTACATCAAGGCTGTATATTGTCACCCTGCTTATTTAACTTATATGCAGAGTCCATCATGTGAAATGCCAGGCTGGATGAAGCACAAGCTGGAATCAAGATTGCTGGAAGATATATCAATAACCTCAGAGATGCAGATGACATCACCCTTATGGCAGAAAGTGAAGAGGAAATAAAGAGGCTCTTAATGAAAGTGAAAGAGGAGAGTGAAAAAGTTGGCTTAAAACTCAACATTCAGAAAACTAAGATCATGGCATCTGGTCCCATCACTTCATGGCAAATAGATGGGGAAACAATGGAAACAGTGACAGACTTTATTTTCTTGGGCTTCAAAATCACTGCAGATGGTGACTGCAGCCATGAAATCAAAAGACGCCTACTCCTTGGAAGGAAAGTTATGGCCAATCTGGATAGCATATTGAAAAGCAGAGACATTACTTTGCCAACAAAGATTCATCTAGTCAAGGCTATGGTTTTTCCAGTAGTCATGTGTGGATGTGAGAGTTGGACTATAAAGAAAGCTGAGCACTGAAGAATTGATGCTTTTGAATTTTGGTGTTGGAGAAGACTCTTGAGAGTCCCTTGGACTGCAAGGAGATCAAACCAGTCCATCCTAAAGGAGATCAATCCTGGGTGTTCACTGGAAGGACTGATGTTGAAGCTGAAACTCCAGTACTCTGGCCACCTCATGTGAAGAGTTGACTTATTGGAAAAGACCCTGATGCTGAGAAGGATTGGGGCAGGAGGGAAAGGGGAAGACAGGGGATGAGATGGCTGGATGGCATCACCGACTCGATGGACATGGGTTTGGGTGGACTCTGGGAGTTGGTGATGGACCAGGCGGCCTGGCGTGCTGTGGTTCATGGGGTCGCAAAGAGTCGGACACGACTGAGCAACTGAACTGAACTGATGTTGCTGCAAATGGCATTATTTCATTCTTTTTTATGGCTGAATACTAGTCCATTTTACATATATACTGCATCTTCTTTATCCACTCATCCGTTGATAGACATTTAGGTTGCTTCCATGTCTTGGCTACTGTAAGCAGTGCTGCAGTGAACACTGGGGTGCATGTATCTTTTAGAATTACAATTTTCTCTGGATATATGCCCAGGATTGGGATTGCTAGATCATGTGGCAACTTAATTTTTAGTTTTTTTAAAGGAACTTCCATAGTGTTTTTCATACTTGCTGCACAAATTTACATATTCACCAGCAGTGTAGGAGGGTTCCCTTATATCCAAACCTTCTCTGGCCATAATTTCTTTATTTAAAACCCTACGGACCTGATCAGCATATACTAGGATAGTGATTACTACCCCTATAAACTTTCCAAATAAGTTCAAGTACAACACTATACGTTAGAAAAAGACGTGAAAGATGCTTTTCTTATTTGACCTCAGCAATACTTGGGGACTTTGATTGTTACTCAGAAGACAATAAAACTCAGATGGTTTTTTAAGTAGTAGTAGTAAGTTAACATCAATCACTTACTTCTTAAAGCAGTGCGCAGCAGTAACAAGCCAAGTGTTACTAATCAGCGTGGCCCCACACTGATGTATGTTATTATGCTGAAGAGAAGCTTGCCAAGGCCAGGCAGCCTTGGCCGCGATCTCTCCGGACATTATTCTGTTGCTTACTAATGGAACAACTCGTTTACCACAACCTGAAAGAGATGCGATCATTAAATTATAAGAAATGCCTCTACAACTCTTGATACAGAGAGATTAGTAGAGTGCTGCGGTGCAATGTTTGCTTCTGTCATTATACAAACATGTACCATATTAATATCCACCTTCTGTATTTCCTTCTCATTGATGTTTTGCTCACTCCTTCTATTTATAGAATGGATATACATTGCCCATTGTGGTATTGACACACCACAAAGTGTATGTCTTGAGGACTTGCAGTGTCAATTATCCACATGTTCTGGGAGCTCCTACTAAGATTATTGTTTCCTAGTTTTAGGTGATCCCACCATGTAATTTTGACATAAAAGTCCTCACCAGAAGAACTGATCAGAGAAGTAATTGCCAATTCCTTGGAACTCCTTCTGTCATACATTTTTCTGAGTGACTAGTTCCTCAAGTGGCATGGTTAATGCATCATGACCATTCTCTCACTCTTTAGGATGGAAGATTCTATGTTTCCACATAAATATCACATTCACTATAGGTGGAGATAAATAAGTACTCTATTATGTGTGTCAGATCAGAGATTAGTTTGCTGCTTAGGATTCCCGCTACGAATGAAGCCTGTTTAAAGCATGCTGCTAATATAGAAAGTACGGTAGGTTCCATTTTTATTCAAAAAAATTAGGTATCAGAGAGGAAATTCACTTTACTGGTACTGATGACACTCCTATTGTGACCAGTCGTTCGGAAACCCCCCTCACTACTATCTCTAGTTTAGACTACTGTTTTCTCACCTGGAGGACTGCAGCAGCTTCCCTGATCATCTCCTTGCCTCCAGTGTTGCGCCTCCAATCCATTCTCCACCCTGAAACCTGAGTGGCCTTTCTGATGTGTCTAAAACCCTTTAGTGACTTTTCATTGCCCTCCAGATAAAGTTGAAATGTTTTAGCAAGATTCCGGTCCTTGATGACTGTTAATCACACCCCTTTCTCATGTCCTCAACCCCCAATCCCATATTACAGCGACACTGACAGTTTTCATCTGCAAGAAGTGATCGTATTCTTGCTTTTCTAAAGACATTTTTGCGTACTATTCTTCCCTGCCCAGGACATTCATCCAACTTGTCTCTTGATTTGTGGTCCCTCCTCTCTCCTGCCTCAAGGATCACTTGCAGACCCCACAAGACCAAGTCAGGTTAGCTGACTCTGTGATTGACTTTCACTGTACTATCTCTGTCATAGCATATATCACATTGTTTTAACATTTCCTGATTGATTTATGTCTTCCTCTAAATTCAAACCCCTAATTTTAGAAGAGGAATCATGTCTTTGTGATACTTGCATTCACTTTCTGGCACTTGGTAGATTTTAAAAGGATATTTATTGAATGAATGAATCAAAATGTATAGTATGTCTGCAAGACAGATGAAAATGAATGAACACCTTTGCTCAAAGTCATCAACAGTTTTAAAAAATTCTTTCGAAATTTAGGCCACAGTGATATGAATCAAGTGATGATATAAAGTGAGTGAGTGAGTGGAGCTGTTGTCAACCATGAAGATGAGTATAGACAATCACAAGTAAAGGGGTCTATCTCTTTCCCACTTATCACTTTCTCATTATTTTACTTCTTAGTAGAAAGCATTATTAGTAGCATTTAAAAATTATCAAGGCAAGTCCATTTATCCCAAATCAGAAATATAAAATTTCTTCAAATTGCTCCTAGATTTCCACCATGTAAAGTATTTTTCTTGAAGATGACAAAAAGCTTGGTTTTAGAGTTAGAAAAAAAAGTATTTTCAATTTTTACACAATTGTTATTCTCTCCAAAAGAAAATGTGGAACATGAGTGGGAAATTATGAGCTAATATTTGAAGATATTATCCTTTCTGAGATGGAAATGGAACTTGTGTTTATAAGCTAACTAGACTTACATGCTTGGACAGTTAGCTTCCCTGTTGATGAGCTCATTGCTGAAAAACAAGATAGAACAAAGAATGATAATTTTATATTCTCCTAGTTGGTCTCAATGACCAGAAATTATCAGAGAATACTCATTATATATGGAGTCCAGAAATTTGAGCATATGGATGAGTCAGGAAAACAGCTGATATAAAAGGATATGTGTACAGTTTTTGTAGAGGTGTATAGGCAACCTCTAGGCTTCCCTGGTGGCTCAGATGGTAAAGAATTCTCCTGTACTGAGGGAGATCTGGGTTCAATCCCTGGGTTGGGAAGATCCCCTGGAGGAGGGCATGGCAACCCACTCCAGTATTCTTGCCTGGAGAATCCCCATGGACAGAGGAGCCTGGTGGGCTACAGTCCATGGGGTTGCAAAGAGTCAGACATGACTGAGCGACTAATCACTGCACATATAGGCAATAAGCAGTGAGTGATTATGGCTCAACTATGGATAGTCAAAACCCACAAATCGTTTGTAGTAATACAGAGCAGTGGCTTTCCAAAGGCTTAGGATAAATCTTTGGGTTTTGCTTAAGGATACAGAGAAAGAGGGAACACTAATGGAGTCTTTAGGTTCAAACTCAGCCTCAACTAGAACAAGTCTGCTTTTATCTCTTCTGTTTAAGATTTCACATAAGCCTTTCTTTGGTGCAAGGGTTTAAGGATTAAAAAAAAGATAACTTTGAAAACTACTGCATAAACTATATTTAAAATACTTCTAAAACACAGTTCTTAAATAATCAAAATGCCTCCCCCACCACCGAGGAATAAACTACTATATATTGTTATTAAACACCTGCTGGATGGATACTGGTAGAGGCTGATTATTGGACAGAATCTAAGATAAAATTCTGTCATTTCCAACAAAGACGGTAACCTGATAAAGGAAATACAAACATTTAAAATTAAGTTGATGAATGATTGCATGAAAAGTGGGATGGTTTTCGAAATGAAAGGACTTAACAGGTAGAATGAAGATAGATGGTTTTACTTATTTCTACCAGTGCCATGTGTCTCAGACTCATATTCTCTACATTTAACTTCCGGTTATGCACAATAAAAATGTTTCTTTGCACTTGCCTTCTATAAATTTTGCTTGGGAAACTAATGATGATGAACTATACAAAGTGGGAGCTCTTGAGAATATCCAACAAACTCATAAAAGCCATGCCTAAATCATTATATAGTGAAGAATCGGTTGCTCAGTATAGATTCTCAGTCTTTATTTATAGAAGAAACTCAATTTTTGGTCAAATGTAGTTTTAAGGTAGTAAATTTCTTGTTTTATTTTTAAAAACTATAGGTATTCTTTGGAGATATTGTGGGTTCGGATTGAGAGAACCGGAATAGGCAAATATCACAATAAGGCAAGTCAAAATTTGTTTTGTTTCCCAGTGCATTTAAAAGTTTATGTTTACACCATTCTGTAGTCCATTAAGTGTGTATTATGTCTTAAAAAACAATATACATACCTTAATTAAAAAGCACTTTACTGCTAAAGCACGCTAACTATCATCTGACAACATAGGATTGCCACAAACCTTCAATTTGTAAAAAAACAAACAAATAAACAAACACAACATCTGTGAAGTGCAATAAAGTGAAGTGAAATAAAATGAGGTATTTGAATACGTCCCATGTTAGTAATGCATTACAGTGGTATAAATTTAGAATTCTTCAGTTAGAGCTTCTTCTGCTTAGTTTGAGCATGATGCAATGCAGCCCTTTCCAGGAATGAGACCAGGGTACATTTAATAGTTGGGAGTTTCACTGGATTTTTGAGGAAAGAATTTTAGACAGAATGATTATATCTGGAGGTAAACTGCCCATATACAAATGACTGACTATTGCAAATTACCAATTTTGGCAAAATGGTTTTACTTTTCACTTTTAGGAGTGAAAACAAACACTAACACCTTAGTTTTGAATATGACCCTCTAACACACTTCTGAGTTGAGAGTAATCATATTCAGGGCTGTACATACTACAAGTAACACGATAAGGACTGGAGCCCACATCAACAACCCATGGGTGATGAGCTGCTCTTCCACAGCATGGCATTTGCAATTCAAATGAGTTGATATTAATTTTGCTCTGACATCACATCACAGGAAGGGCACACACCACACAGTTATCTGTCAAACCAAAACACAGATTCTTGCCAGACTATGGGTAAATGTGGGGCTGCAAGGTTATTTCTAGACTTTGTCTAGAATTTCTGCAATTTTCCATTCATTTGAAATCCCCCAAATAAAGTATTTCTGGAGAGTAGTATTTTTGTCTACAAGGATTGCCTTGAGGATTCTAATCAGTTTTCTACCAAGTGAGTCTTTCCTAAGTGCTAGTAAATGCTGCTCTTTTCACATTTGGAAATTTGGAAACCTTCAGGCTTCTAGTTTTTTCTACCATCAATTATTTGCATTAATATTTTCAGGTTTCCAAAGCATATGCACAATTTTCTAGCTTTCTAATAGCCTATATGTTCAATATTATATTTTCTGTTTTCTTGTATATATTCTTGATATTTCTGTGACTTCAGGAAGAACAAATATTATCATTGCAAGATTATAGATGAGAAAGTGGAGGAAAAGGCATGGTAGTCCTTTGGTGGACTTTGTAAATATGAATCCTTTACAGAACTTGAGTAGTCCTGTAGTGACTCAGTGGAGGTAAAATCAGGTAGCTCTCAAATCAGGTTCTTCATCAGCACATCCTGCCCTTTAATCTACTATAGTCATTAAAACAGACCCTAAAAACTGAACCTATAAGAAACAAAAAGCCCAGACACCCGATGACCACTTCATGCTTCATTTCTGGTTTCAGATAGCTCAGGCTTTTAAGTTCCTTGCAAATTAACTGGTTATTTAAAATTATGTGGAACACATCTTGTAACTTATCAGAACTTCCTCTATTTCACAACCTCCATTCATTTGTTTCTCCACAAAGGAGAAAACAAAGGAGGCGGATTAAACCCTTGAGAGGTTCTTCCCTCCTGGGTTGGGAGAGGTCCTCAGGTTCATTTCCTGACTAACTGACTCTTTGTCTCATCAGCAAACCCCTGCCCATCCCATTCCCACAGATTTTATTTCCTGGTCAGGTTTCCTCCTAAAGAGTCGGCCAGACCTTTGAAAGGGCAGGGCTTTCTGTTTCATGTCTGATATGAATCACACTTCTTCTGATTCTCCTCTGTGACTCTTAAGTCTGGTGTCTACTGGAATGTGTAGGGGAACTCTGTACTTGTCTTTCAGGAATAGATGCTGTGGACGCAGCTTAATGAACAGGGGTAACAGGTTTCCAGGTTTCACCAGTGGCTTAGATGGTAAAGAATCCATCTGTTCAATCCCTGGGTTGGGAAGATCCCCTGGAGAAGGAAACAGCAACCCACTCCAGTATACTGGCCTGGAGAATTCCATGGACAGAGGAGCATGGCAGACGACAGTCCACGGGCTGCAAAGAGTCAGCCACGACTGAGTGACTTTCACTTTCACTTTCAAACAGGTTTCTGTCTGGCTGGACTCCTGAGAGTTTTTGGTATGCTAATATAACAGGTGAATTTCTAAGAGGTAAATATAGTAGCTTGCATTTCTAAAAAGTGTTTGATCAAAGGACACTTTTTTTTCCCCCCATAAAGCCTCTCAAGAAATTAGCAATATATCAATAGACTTGAATCGCTACCCTTTTTAATTACTGGAGTCCTTAACTATATCTTTCCCTTTTTTAGTTATCAGAGTCCTTTCACTATAGATAGAAGGTCTAAAGCCCCTCTTTCACCTCTCTGAAGATGAATTTGCCTAATCCATAAGAATAAAGAAGTTAAATACTGCATGTAAAGGGCATAGAGAAGGGCCTCGATAAAAGTTACTTCTTTTAAAGAATCAATGATGATATAATGATTCTTATGATTTCCTGTTTCATGACTTTTTTAATCATTACTTGTAAGATGGCTTTAGTGGCTCCAAAGTTAGTTTACCATTTTCCCAAATGCCCACAGGAAAAAGTTAACACAAACTTCACAATTCCACTATTCACAGAAACTATTCCTATTTTTAAAGGGCAGCAACTGGGTTTATGTTTCTGAAACAGAAAAACAGCCATTGCTCAACACTTGTTGTTTTCACTTGCTCAGTCACGGAGGCAGTGGCTGGGTCAGATGAACTCTGCTAGTGGTAAAAGTCTGCTTTTATTTCAGGATGAGTGCCAGTCAATTACTACAGGAAAAGCCACTTGACTGATTTCAGATATGCTTTCATCAGAGAATAATAAAACCTTTAAAAGTCCCTTTTTTAACTTGCATTTTTTTTCCATCTGAATTCTAGCTATTATTTGGAATGGAAATAATAGTAAATAAATTTATGATTAGACATGAAATGGACTTAATAGAGAACTTCACATCATATAGAAAGGTACCTACTTACCATTAACTTCAACTGATGAGGTGTTTATTGACAAGGCTCTGGTTTTCCTTATCTTCTCATCTAAGATGCTGCGGATTCTTCTATTTCTCACTTCACTTGACTCAGCAGAGGGGAACTGGAACATCATAATGACATCTACTGTCGTCCCATCTTCCTCTGGACTATGACACAAAATAGAAAGATACTTGTTCAAAGAATGCATCCAGTATTATCCTACACTCTTTTTGTATTTTATTCCCTTGAAATTACGCCTCAATTGAAAGTGTCAGCAGCTGATTATCTCACACTGATACTCATTTATGTCACTCTGACTCAAGATTGTTTCATATATTCCCTCTTCATGTTCTCTTTTTGCTTCAAGTGAATATTACCATTAATTTGAAGGCTTGTTATAGCATTTGTGTAAGACTCAGACACTAAAATGTTATCTGCAAAGTCATAAACCCTGAAGACTGGAAAAAACGTCAGTGGTGTCTTTGACCTGTCACTCATGTGAGACCTTCATCAGTTCTAAAGCCTTCATGATAAGTGGTCATCTCACCCCCAGAAAGTAATTAAAATGATAAGAAATTTACTTCCCTAAAGAGGCTATTTCTCTTTGGTCAGCTTTGATTTTAATAGAGTTCTTTGCTTGAAGGTGAACATATCTCCCTAAAGCTTCCATTCCATAGGCTTATGTCTATCAGTTGGGACATACATAAAACATCAATTCTCTCTTCCATGTATAATATTTGAAGACAGTGATATTCTTGGTCTCTGAGTATTCTCCAAATTAAGTATATCCAATTCTTTGAACTTTTTTTCATATAAACATGTTTAATCCTCTTCACTTGAGGGGCTGAATTTTCATATACACTTAAAGTATGAAAATCAAACAGTTAAAGGTCTTTTAAAAAATGGAAACCTATATGTTGATCTGCCACATCTTTTTTTTTTTACATTTCAAAAGATTGAAGCTATAAAAAGCACGAAAGCCCTATTTTCCTGAATCCCTTGACTTTAAAAAAGAGGAAATGGTATCAATTCGAAGGGATTTTATATACTGTGGTTCATTTAGGCTCTGGAATGTGAAGATATAAATAATCAGAATTTTATGTCAAATTGGCAAATATTCCCTCCTTAATCAGAGGGAAAACATTGTTTACCAGGTGGAATACACCCACACAAAATCTTACAAAATGATAATGATAATGTCACTTGGGGAACTTTGAACATTTCACTTAACCTCCCAAAGTCTCAGTTTTTGCATTTACAAAATGATGGTCACTTTTATATCTTGAGACTGTTGTTGCAATCACATGAAGAAATCCTGGCCAAAAGCCAGTCTCGTAGAGGCAACAGTGTATAAAGGTTCCTGTCTTCTGTGCTTTTGATCACTCTAGACTGTGAAGTCACCTTTGCCCAAGCATACATACGTCAGTTTCACTACTTGGTTCTTGATATAATGCTTGTTCAAGGATGAATCTATAAACGTCTCATCCACCTGTTATTACAATAAAAAGAAACCATGTGTTAATAAGATATTTTATAATAAGGACACACCACTGATTAAATGTTAAAGAAATATAAAAATGTTTAACATGAGTAATATCATTATTTAAACCAGTGGTTCTCAAATCTAACAGTGCAACAGAATCGTTTGCAGGAAAAAGAAAAAAGACTTAAAGATGTTGGAGTGCCTCTGCCAGAGTTTTGGTTATAAAAGACCCTGAAGAAACCTAGGCATTTGTAGTTGTAAAAATCTCCCAGGTGACTCTAATATGCTGATGCAGGTATTTGGGGTAGACGTTATGTTCCTAAAACTCCATAGAAAGTGAAGCAGAAAGATGCAGAGCAGAGATAGGATATAGAGGGGGTCCTTGAGAGGTGGTGGAGAGAACCCTGGCTTAGTACTGGGTTTGAAGCCAACCTATTCTGCTACTCATGAACTGGGTGACTGTGGAAAAGTTACTGAGCCAATTTGAGCCTCAATATCCTAACATCTAAAACAAAGATATTGATATGCTACTCACAGGATTATAAAGATTAAACATGTAGAAAATGCTGGGTATATTTTGGTAGTAGCCTGTTGGTGGATCAGGTTAACCCCCATCCTGGCATTGCAGGTCTCAGATTTCTTTGCAGGTCTTTGGATGTGAATACAGGGAAGAAGTATTAGAGATTTAGGAAAGAGCCAATGATGTTTTAATTGTTGTTGACTGTGAGCCCTAGAGTGGGCAAGGGAGGAAGAAAGAGTAAGGTGGTCTTGCAAGTTTAGGTCAAAGTTGTGTTATTCAGTTTATGTCAACAGGGAAGTAGAAGGAAAGCTACTGTTTTGGGTTTATTTGAGCAGAATTTTAATCACGTGCTGAGGCATCATATTAGAACTGGACATGGAACAACTGACTGGTTCAAAATTGGGAAAGGAGTACGTCAAGGCTGAATATTGTCACCCTGCTTATCTAACATATATGCAGAGTACATTATGCAAAATGCCAGGCTAGATGAATCAAAAGCTGGAATCAAGATTGTTGGGAGAAATATCAGCAACCTCAGATATGTAGATGACACCACTCTAATGGCAGAAAATGAAGAGGAACTAAAGAGTCTCTTGATGAGAGTGAAAGAGGAGAGTGAAAAAGATACTTTAAAACTCAACATTCAAAAAACTAAGATCATTGCATCCAGTTCCATCACTTTCATGGCAAATAGAAGGGAAAAAAGTGGAAGCAGTGACAGATTTTATTTTCTTAGGGTCCAAAATCACTGCAGACTGTGACTGCAGCCATGAAATTAAAAGATGTTTGCTCCTTGGACACTAGGGAGTGACAAATGCAGACAGTGTATTAAAAAGCAGTGACCTCACTTTGCTGACAAAGGTCCATACAGTGAAACCTATGGTTTTTCTAGTAATGAACAGATGTGAGAGTTGGTTCATATGAAGGTTGAGCACCAAAGAACTGATGCTCTCAAATGGTGGTGCTGCAGGGGACTTTTGAGAGTCCCTTGGACTGCAGAGATCAAACCAGACAATCCTAAAGGAAGTCAACCTTGAATATTCATTTGAAGGACTACTGATGAAGCCGAAGCTCCAGTTCTTTGGCTACTTTATATGAAGTGCTGAGTCATTAGAAAAGACCCTGATGCTGGGATAGATTGAAGGCAAAAGAAAGAGGTGACAGAGGATGAGGTAGTTAGATCTATCACTGACTCGGTGGACATAAATTTCAGCCAACTCTGGGAGTTGGTGGAGGACAGAGGAGCCTCGCATGCTGCAGTCCACAGAGTTGCAAATAGGACAGTACTTAGCAACTGAACAACAGCAACAAGGCACCATGATGCTGTGACTTATCACATGTAGATTTGGGCTTGCAGTATCCCCTAGAGACCAGTGTCATCTGAATCCAGGCACTGCTTTTCATATTTGATTGATGAGCCAAATGTGAAAAACCTATGTCCTAAATCCTTAAGGAGACAGGAAAAGTTTAACTCTTAATGAAAATAAAAAGACTGTTTCAGAGATCAAGGAACAAGCTATGACTTTCTTAGCACAATCAGGCATTCATAAAAAGCTTAATTAGGAAACAAAATATACATGATCTCCCTTACTCCTTATAAAAGCTATGAAATAAGAACTGTTTTGATTCTTATTTCATTTGAAGACAGAACTGACACTTGGAGACATTGTGTGAATTTCCCTAGCATCATGTGGATTAATAAACTGGGACTTAAATGTAGGTTTCTGTCTTTACATTCATCTCTTATCAATCACACAACCTCCTTGTTACATATAATGTGCATTTTACTTCAATTTCTATCAAAGAACATATGATAATAAGTTATAGCATAAACAGTTGATTGACTTAAAGTGTAAAACTTTTAAAATATATTTGGTAATATATTTTTTACACTTTCCATCCAAGGCAGTATTTAGAAAACAGAGAAATTGCTTGTATCCAGAATGTACACATATTTGACTTTAGATAAGTTTAAATGGGCTGAAGAAATGTGGGCTTCATATGTTAGAAATGAAATTGTTTGGTAAGATGTTTTCATAAGAGTGATATTATTTTAATCATTTCTCTTGTGGTACTCAGAGCCAGTCCTGTTACTCAGTATCTGGAGGAAATACAAAAGAAAAGAAAAGGCTAACCAAAAACAAAGGGGAGAAAAGTGATCAATATTAAAAGGAATAAAAGTAAATTTCTTTAGGTATTTAAAGAAGTCTGGTTTGTAGTTATCCTCTGAAATTCTACCACAGTAGATCCCTTGGCTGTTTGTGACTTGCTGGTAAAGTATCGGATTAAGTTTTTGACTCCAGATGACATCATTCATCTGGCAAAGCTCCTGCTGAGAAGAATATCCAGCACCAGCATCCATTCTATCTTTGAATAGTTCAGGTGTCTGGGAAGGCAGGCAATAAAAGAATAACACAGGAAGAATCTAGGTAGAAGTACCTTTTGTAATCACAGAGATATAGAAGTTTCTTCTCTATAGTTCAAATTCCAGGACCTGTCCCTGTAAAGTCTCATTGGTTGGGTCTGGGGTGAAGCCCAGAATCTTAGTGATCCATATAGCCTGGTCTGGTGTGAAGCCCAAAATCTTAAGGTGATCCATGTAGCCAGGAAAACAGTTTGAGGAATATTGGGGCATTGAGAGTGGCTAAGAAGTTCCTATGCCAAAGGAATTTAAAATGGGAAATCAGAGAAAACATGAATGTAAACTTTATTGCTGAATAGAATTTATATATGAACCTGCTTTCTAGAGGCCCCCTAAAAATGTTTCCCTGGCAGATTAAGGCCTCTTTCTTTAAATAATCTGCCAACACTTTGGCAGTCTAATTCTGAATTCTCAGAAGTTTCAAAAGACACATTTTTAAAGCTGTGCCAGCTTGTTGTAAATTTATTATTTGCATAACTTAATAGATTTAGTGATTTATAAATCTATCTTGCTCCCTTTTGGGGGCATTTGCAGAGTTTTGTAATTATAGTTAGTCTCCTAACATTGAACAAAAGGCCTTCTTTAAGGGTAGTACTTCTTTATGTTTAATGATTTTGAAATACTGGAAGTTGAATTGAGATTAAGTTATAAGAGGGCAATTGAAGGTTAGTTGTGTGTTTAATGAAAGAGTTAGGGAGAGGCTTTCAATTCAAACAAATAGACACACCCAGCCATTGAACCCTCATTCCCAAACTTACTCTGTTCACACATGTAGCCTGTCTTTCATTTTATATGTTTTCACCATCGCCACTGATCCCCCTTGCCACCCATCAGCACTACCATTATCTTTCAACTTGGGAGCACTGTTCTCAGGCATGGCCCTTGTTTCCCTGCATGCTTGCCCTTCTCAGACTATTCCTTTGGTCTGTGGCTCCCTTTCTCATCCTGCTAGCCCTGCTTTTCTGAATCTCCTTCAAGGTCTATTTCAGATAAGACCTACTTTGGGTTAATTCCTTAAACCTCAAAGTAATCTTTCCTTTTCCTGTCTTAATTGTTCTTATCCCTCTTATATCTTTTGCTTCTTAATATAGTTGCTTATGCAAATGCATTATCTCCTCTGAAGGTGAAAGTCGCTCAGTCGTGTCCAACTCTTTCAACCTCATGGACTATACAGTCCACAGAATTCAGGCCAGAATACTGGAGTGGGTAGCTTTTCCCTTATCCAGGAGATCTTCTCAATTCAGGGATCAAACCCAGGTCTCCTGCTTGCAGGCAAATTCTTTACCAGCTGAGCCACAAAGGAAGCCCTCTACTAAACTACAAACTCGTTATGGATAGGGACAGTCAGTCTTTTCATAGTCTACAATATGTAGGAATGCAGCATGGTTTTTGAATGAATTGATGTGGGTTCAGTCCCTGGGTTGGAAAGACCCTCTGGAGAAGGAAATGGCAACTCACTCCAGTATTCTTGCCTGGAAAATTCCATGGACAGAGGAGCCTGGTGGACTACAATCCATGGGGTCACAAAAGAGCTGGACATGACTTAGCAACTAAACAACAATATTGCTTGCATTTATTTACCAGGAAGTTTTTATTAGCACTTTTAATGAGATTTAGCCAGATTGAGATCAATACTCCCAGAGAAAAAATAAAACTGCCCATGAATATTTGAGGGGAATTTTTTCTCCTAGTTGACTTTTTCAGTAATTTGATTCCTGACATGTACAGGCAATGTGTAATGATAAACCCTCGCCAAAGGCAGTCTATATTTTTTGCCCTTTAAAAATAAGAACGATAATCTTGATAGTCTTTATTGAAATCCTTTAAGGTTGCTAAGCTATCTACATAAAATCCAGACTTTTTCAAAATCCAAGATTTAAGAACTGTGAATGATCATCCTAAGTCTGTATGGGACATGGCCAACTTGAACACTGGTGGTGCTCACAGGATTTTAGAAACTTATTGGTCTCTTGGTCTCTTTAGCTCTGAAAGAACTAGAAAAGAAAAAAAAAAAAAACAACAAACTAATCCCAAGGATAACAGGAGGAAAGAAGTAACAAAACTCAGAACAGAAATAAATAAAATAAAGATCATAAAAACAATAGAAAAGATCAGCAAAACTAAGCTGTGTTTTTGAAAGGATAAATAAAATTGAAAAGCTATAGTGGGAATATCTTAAAGAGAGAAGGCTCAAATAAAATCAGAAATGAAAGAGTAGACGTTATAACATAGAAACGCAAAGGATCATAAAGACTACTGTGAACAGTTCAGTTCAGTTCAGTTGTCATTCAGTTGTGTCTGACTCTTTGTGACCCCATGGACTGCAGCACACCAGGCTTCCTTGTCCATCACCAACTCCCAGAGCTTACTCAAATTGATGTCTAGTGAGCCGGTGATGCCATCAAACAATCTCATCCTCTGTCGTCCCCTTCTCCTGCCTTCAATCTTTCCTAGCATCAGGGTCTTTTCCAATGAGTCAGTTCTTTGCATCAGGTAGCCAAAGTATTGGAGTTTCAGCTTCAGCATCAGTCCTTCCCATGAATATTCAGGATTGGTTTCCTTTAGGATGGACTGGTTGGATCTCCTTGCAGTCCAAGGGACTCTCAAGAGTCCTCTCTAACACCACAGTTCAAAAGCATCTTCTTCGGATCTCAGCTTTCTTTATAGTCCAATTCTCACATCCATACATGACTACTGGAAAAGCCATGGCTTTGACTAGACGGACCCTTGTTGGCAAAGTAATGTCTCTGCTTTGTAATATGAATCTAGGTTGGTCATAGCTTTTCTTCCAAGGAGCAAGTGTCTTTTAATTTCATTGCTGCAGTCACTATCTGCAGTGATTTTGGAGCCCCCAAAACTAAAGTCTCTCACTGTTTCCATTTTTTCCCCATCTGTTTGCCATGAAGGGATCTGACTGGATGCCATGATCTTAGTTTTATTAATGTTGAGTTTTAATCCAACTTTTCCCTCTCTTTTTCACTGCAGATGGTGATTGCAGCCAGGAAATTAAAAGACACTTACTCCTTGGAAGGAAAGTTATGACCAACCTAGAGAGCATATTAAAAAACAGAGACATTACTGTGCCAACAAAGGTAAGTCTAGTCAAGGCTATGGTTTTTCCAGTAGTCATGTGTGGATGTGAGAGTTGGACTGTGAAGAAAGCTGAGCACCAAAGAATTGATGCTTTTGAACTGTGGTGTTGGAGAAGACTCTTGAGAGTCCCTTGGACTGCAAGGAGATCTAACAGGCCCATCCTAAAGGAGATCAGTCCTGGGTGTTCATTGGGAGGACTGATGTTGAAGCTGAAATTCCAATACTTTGGCCACCTCATGAGAAGAGTTGACTCATTGGAAAATACCCTGATGATGGGAAGGATTGAGGGCAGGAGGAGAAGGGAATGACAGAGGATGAGATCACTGGATAGCATCACCGACTCGATGGACATGAGTAAACTCCGGGAGTTGGTGATGGACAGGTAGGCCTGGCATGCTGTGGTTCATGGGGTCGCAAAGAGTTGGGCATGACTAAGCAACTGACCTGAACTTGCACTCTCCTCTTTCACTTTCATCAAGAGGCTATTTAGTTCTTTTTCACTTTCTTCCATAAGGGTGATGTCATCTGCATATCTGAGTTTATTGATATTTTTCCTGGAAATCTTGATTCCAGCTTGTGCTTCATCCAGCCTGGCATTTCTCATGATGTACTCCGCATATAAGTTAAATTAGCAGAGTGACAATATACAGCCTTGACATACTCCTTTCCCAATTTGGAACCAGTCTGTTGTTCTATGTCCAACTTTAACTGTTGCTTCTTAACCTGCATGCAGATTTCTTAGGAGGCAGGTCAGGTGGTCTGGTATTCCCATCTCTTTAGGAATTTTCCACTGTGGACAGTTATACACCAGCAAATTGGATAGTGTAGAAGAAATGGGTATATTCCTAGGAAAATATAATGAAGACTGAATCATGAAGAAATAAAAAAATCTGAGAATGATAATGAATAAGGAGATAAAGTAGTAATAAAAAAGGAAAAGCCTGTTTTTCAAAAGGAAAAGTCCAGGACCTGATGGTTTCACTGGTGAATTTTATTGATCATTTAAATAAGAATTGATGACATTCCTTCTCAAACTCTTCCAAAAAATCAGAGAAGGAACACTCCCAAATTCAAATTGAGTGGCCAGCTTTACCTTGGTATCAAAGTCAATAAGGATACTCTGAGAAAAGAAAGCTACAAATAAATGACCAAATCAAAAAGTGGGCCAAAGAACTAAACAGACATTTTTCCAATGAAGACATAAAAATGGCTAACAAACACATGAAAACATGCTCAACATCACTCCTTATCAGAGAAATGCAAATCAAAACCACAATGAGGTACCGCTTTACACCAGTCAGAATGGCTGCCATCCAAAAGTCTACAAGCAATAAATGCTGGAGAGGATGTAGAGAAAAGGGAACCCTCTTACACTGCTGGTGGGAATGCAAACAAATACAGCCACTATGGAGAACAGTGTGGAGATTCCTTAAAAAACTGGAAATAGAGCTGCCATATGACCTAGCAATCCCACTACTGGGAATATACACTGAGGAAACCAGAATTGAAAGAGACACATGTACCCCAATGTTCATCGCTGCATTGTTTACAATAGCCAGGACATGGAAGCAACCTAGATGTCCATCAGCAGATGAATGGATAAGAAAGCTGTGGTACATATACACAATGGAATATTACTCAGCCATTAAAAAGAATACATTTGAATCAGTTCTACTGAGGTGGATGAAACTGGAGCCTATTATACAGAATGAAGTAAGCCAGAAGGAAAAACGACAATACAGTATACTAACACATATATATGGAATTTAGAAAGATGGTAATGATAACCCTGTATGCAAGACAGCAAAAGAGACGCAGATGTATAGAACAGTCTTTTGGACTCTATGGGACAGGGCAAGGGTGGGATGATATGGGAGAATGGCACTGAAACATGTAAATTATCATATGTGAAGTCAATCGCCAGCCCAGGTTTGATGCATGACACAGGGTGCTGAGGGCTGGTGTACTGGGATGACCCAGAGAGATGGAATTGGGACGGAGGTGGGAGGGATGTTCTGGAAGGGGAACACATGTATACCCATGGCAGATTCATGTCAATGTATGGCAAAACCAACACGATAATGAAAAGAAAATAAATAAATTAGAAATTAAAAAAAAAGAAAGCTACAAATATTCCTGGTGCAAAAATTCTTAACAATATATTAAACAAAATTCAACAGCATATTAGGAGGATAATACACCATAATTAAGTGAGACTTATCTCTGATAAAAATTGATTAAACAGTCAATCCTAAGTATTGGTCCAATCCAATACTCATTGGAAGGACCGATGGTAAAATTGAAGCTCCAGTACTTTGGCCACCTGATGCCAACAACTGATTCATTGGGAAAGACCCTGATGCTGGGAAAGATCGAAAGCAAAAGGAGAAGAGGGCAGTGAGGATGAGGTGGTTGTACAGCATCATCAATTCAATGGACGTGAGCTTGGGTGACCTCCAGAAGACGGTGAGAGATAGGGAAGCCTAGCTTACTGTAGTCCATGGGGTCACAAAGAGGTGGACATGACTTAGTGACTTAAGAGCAACAATCTCTGGGATGCAAGGTTGGTTCAACATATGCAAAGCAATAAATGTGACACAACACATCAATAGGATGAAAGGTGAAAATCATATGATCATCACGGTAGATGCAGGAAAAGCATTTGGAAAAATACAAGGTTCTTTTAAGATAAAAACACTAAACAAATCACATGTAGAAGAAACATAACACAATTTATGACACATATGACAAAGGCACAGCTTACACCAAACTCAACCACAAAAGATTGAAAACTTTGGGTGCCTACTCTCACTACTCCTATTCACTGTGGTACTAGGAGTTTTAGCCAGAGGAAACAAGCAAGAAGAATAACAAAAGCATCAAAACCAGAAAAGAAGAAGTAAAATTGCCTTATTTGCAGATAATATAATTTTACATAGAAAATCTTAAAGATGCTACCAAAAAGCTGTTAGAACTGGTCAAAGATTTCCACAAAGTTGCATACATGTCAGTGGAGAAATCAAACATAGAATTCACATATAGAAATCAGTTTTGTTTCTATACACTAACAACAGAATATCTGAAGAATAACTAAAACAGTCTCATTCATAATAGTATCAAAAACAATAAAATACCTTGAAATACCTTGGGATAAATTTAACCAAGGAGGTGAAAGATCTTAACACTAAAACTGCAAGACTTTGGTGAAAGGAACCCTTGCACACTCTTTTTGGGAATGTAAATTGATATAGCCACTCTGGAAGAAAACATGGACATTCCTCAATAAATTAAAAATAAACTACCATATGAGCCAGCAATCTTCAGTTCAGTTCAGTTCAGTCACTCAGTCATGTCTGACTCTGTGACTTCATGGAACACAGCATTCCAGGCCTCCCTGTCCATCACCAACTCCCAGAGTTTACCCAAACTCCTGTCCATTGAGTTGGTGATGCCATCCAACCATCTCATCCTCTGTCGTCCCCTTCTCCTCCTGCCTTCAATCCTTCCCAGCATCAGGGTCTTTTCAAATGAGTCAGCTCTTCACATCAGGCGGCCAAAGTATTGGAGTTTCAGCTTCAACATCAGTCCTCCCAATGAACACTCAGGACTGATCTCCTTTAGGGTGGATTGGTTGGATCGACTTCTGGGTATACATTCAAAGGAAATTAAAACAGGATCTTAAAGAGATATTTGCACTCCCATGTTCCTCACTGCATTATTTATAATAGCTAAGATATGGAAACAGCCTAATTGTTCATGAAAAAATAAATAGTTAAAAGATATAGTTGACCCTTGAAAAATGTTGAGGCTAGCGGTGCTGAACCTCTCTGCAATCGGAAGTCCCCATAAAACAAATAGTTTGCCCTATATATCCACAGTTCCCATATGAATGTTTCCTCTCTACTCATGGCTCTGCATCTCTGGATTCCACGAACTATGGTTGAATCAGGTAATCCTACTGAATTTGCTAATGAAAAAAAATCTGCATATAAGTGGGCCCTTGCAAATCAAACCTGCATTGTTCAAAGTTTAGCTGTACATTCTATAGCCATGAAAAAGAATGAAATTCTACCATTTATGACAACATGGATGGATTTTAATGGCACTATGCTATGTGAAATAAGTCAAAGACAAATACTTTACTATGTTACTTACATGTGGAATCTAAAAAGTTGAACTCATAGAAACAGGTAGCAGATCGGTAGTTACCAAGGCTAAAGGATGGGGAAAATGGGGAAATATTTATTAGAGTACAAGCTTCTGGTTATAAAATGAATATGCTTGGGATCTCATGTACATTGTAGTGATTATACTTAACAACATTATGTTATATATCTGAAAGCTGCTAAGAGAGTAGATCTTAAATGTTCTCACCCCAAAAAGGAAATGATAATTATGTTATATGATGGAGATGTTACAGTGGTAATCATTTTACAATGTAAGTATATCATATCATCAAATTTCACACCTTAAACTTATACAACATTATATGTCAATTATATCTTAATAAAGCTGAAAAAATTGATATAAGAAAATGAAGAAACTAAAGATGAAGACATCTTTATATAATTAGTAATGTAATCCCAATGTGTTGGCTAAGTAAAAGTGATCTAATACAACACATAGATTTATAATATATATGGATTTAAAAATTAAATGGGAGAAGAACTGATGTAGAACTGAACTTTCTATTATAGTTGAGTCCCTTCCTGACAAGTAGAAAAATTTAGTGGACAGAGCACATGTTGGAGTTAACCTATATGCTCCAAATCTCACCTACATGATTTACTATCTGTGGACTTTAACTTCAGGAGCTTAATTCTCATATCTATAAAGTGTGAATAACAATACCTTCTTTGCAATCAGTGTTTTATTGAAGATCAGACATGAAATATACAATTACCTTTTTTCTTTCAGAATTCAAATTAAACACACTGAAGGCAGAGGTTGTGATACACATTTTCCTCTATCAGTCATTTCTAATCTTCAGTTACAAAATGAATGTGAGTTTGAGCTCCCAAGTAAGAGTTCCGTTTTCATCCAATTTTTCTGAACCTCTGAACACGAAGCTTTTGTTGTGGTTGTTCTTGTTTTTGTTTTTAAATACTCACTGCTTATTTTCTTCTCTAGGCTTTCAAGTTCAATCGCTCCTCTCAGGACAGGACCATAGCCCTATACCAGGCATTGGGCCTCTTACTTTTCCTATTACCTAATGCAACTCTAAACTTTAGATAGTCTAATACCTTTGCTAAATTTTTTACTTTAACCCGATTGCCTTTTCTCAAGAGGAGAGCATACTGCTTCAGACAGCCAAGTCTCTCACTGGTTCTTCAGATCCTTTATAGAGTGTTCCTAAACTATGTTATCTCCTTACATCACTTTCTGTTTCCAAGTTCTTTGTCTCTACAACTCTAGACACATAATCTCTAGGATAGTTTGAGGATCATTTCAGGCCTTGTTTCTGGTGTTTCTGGGCACAAAGAAGATAAAATTTAGAACTACTTTGGGTACAGGAGTCATGTGGTTTTTTTTTTGGAGATGACCCTAAGAAAGTTTCTAACCAGTGCCATTGTCAATTCAGATGGCGGTCACATAGTTGACCCTTGAACAACGTTGGGAGTTAGGGCAAAAGTATGCATATAGCTCATAGTTGGTCTTCTGTATCCCTGGTTCTGCATCTGTGAATTCAACCAACCACTAATCATGCAGCACTATAGCATATATTTATTTTAAAAATCTGCATATAAGTGGGCCTGTGTTGTTCAAGGGTCAACTGTAATTGAAAGAGGAAAATATAACACAGATAATTACTTTTTTGTGGGATGGTAGATAGGAAATAAAATCATGCAGATGATTCTTACAGATGACAGAAATTTATTAAGAAAATGTAATATCAAATCCTAACTACACTGCTTACTAGCTGAATGATCTTGGGTTAATTAACTTTGATACCTTGATTTTCTCATCTATAAAACTGATAATAATTGTACTTACTTCATAAGTTTGTTTTTGAGGATTAACTAAATAATACAGATATAGTGGTTAAGGTGCACAGCTAATTGAGAGCTTGGCATTCAGCACATGTTAACTAATGTTATTGTTAGAATGTTACAAGTTTTTGATTTTAATATTTGTAATGATGCTATACTTTATCTGAAATATATTTCTTCAAATGAAGTGCTCCCTTAGTCAGTGATTCTACTTAAACTTATAATAATAACGAAAAAAACCCTACCTGTATAAGAATATCATAGTGTCTGGTTACTGGAGTCTTATTTGAAGAATAATACGAAAGATGAAATATGTCCTTGCTACTATCTAGTAACTGGAATGGATTTTAATAGAATCTGAGCATGAACTCATTTTAGTTTTGCATCTCCGTTTCCATTCAAATCAGTAAATCCCCAATTATGAGGAAAAACAAGATCTACAACCTGTCTTTCTTTAGCTGTCTAATTACCATTCACATGGATCAGGGAGAAAAATCTGGTTTATTCATTGGGAGTTAGCAACAATACACAGGGGTGGCTCCGGATGAGGCCTGAACACTTCCTGGAATTCTCCTAAAGGTAAATTCATGGGGAGTGGAGGGAAAGGGACACCATCTAACTTAAACAGGGCTAAAATAATACACAGCCTTTCTTGACCATGTGAACCCCAGTTGATCCTCTTCTTTGAAGTTCTTCTGCACTTACTGTCCTCAGTGTACAATTTAGTCCTTAATTATAGCATGTCATGCTGTTCACTTTAATGTATGTTACTATCATCACTCCAAAGAGATGGAAAGGAATTTGAAGAGGTGGATTGTGTTTCCTTTACTGTAAGACTCAGGGGCTAAGAATTGTCATGAGCTGAATAATCATATATTTCATAGATTGTTTAATTAGTTACATTGGGAAAACTAGCTCACTACTTGGGTTCCTACCTAACATCACATTCAAAGGTAGACTTAAGATGCATTTAAAAACCTTCTATAAAAGGTAAAAGTATAAGTTTAATAGAATGAAAGTATGGTAAAATAATTTTATGACTTAAAAAGAGGAAATAAATTCTTTTAAAAACTTATGGCAGACAAAATGTAAATATGATTACCTTAAAATTATGGACTTCTGTTTTATGAAGGACATATTGCTCAAATTAATAAAAAATGGAATGAATAAGTGCAGTGTTTACTACCAAAAACTGTTCCCAAGTACAAAATATAAGAAAATCTTGCTTTGCAATATTTTAATAATCTAATAAAACAACTATAATAGAAAAATAGACAAACAATAAGAACAGTTTTTAAAATGTATTTATTTTTAATTGGAGGGCAACTGCTTTACAATGTTTTGTTAGTTTCTGTCATATATCAACATGAATCAGCCATAGGTATACATGCATCCTCTCTCTCTTGAATCTCCCTCCCATCTCCCACTCCAACCCACCCCTCTATGTTGTCACAGAGAACCAGGCTTAGCTCCCTACTCTTTAGCTTCTTTCCATTAGTTATCTATTTTCCACATGGTAATGTAGGTATTTCAATGCTACTCTCTCAATTCGTCTCACCTTCTCCTTCCCCTGCTGTGTCCATAAGTCTGTTCTTTATATATGAATCTCTATTCCTGCCCTGGGAATAGATTTATCAGTGCCATATTCTAGATGCCATATATATGTATTAAGATATGATATTTGTCTATCTTTTTCTGAGTAACTTCACTCTTTATAACTAGCTCTAGGTTCATCCACCTTACTAGAACTGACTCAAATTCAAAGAACTGGCAGTTTTTAGAAACATGATGCACAGTTGAAATATGAAATAGAAAAATGCAAGTTAAACTATGAATAAGATACACTTTTAATGCCTATTACACTGGCAGTAATTAGAAAGCCAAATGTTACCAAGTGTTGACAAAGTAAGGGGACATAGGAATCCTTATGCACTACAGATGGGAGTGAACACTAATTCAGCCATTTTGAAGAGCAATCCAGCATCAATTAGTCAGATTAAGTGTATGCACACCCAATGAGCCAGTAATTCTGCTTCCAGAAGAACTGGAATGGATCCATAAAGGGACAAGTAGGAGGATATTTAGTTCAGTCTTTCTTGAGATGATGGAAAAGAGATCAGTATTGCAGATATACACTTGTTGTTTAGTTGCTAAGTCATGTCTGACTTTTTGTAACCTCATGGACTGTAGCCTACCAGGCTTCAATGCCCATGGAATTTTTTCCTAGGCAAGAATATTGGATGGAGTATGTTGCCATTTTTCTCTTCAGAGGATCTTCCCGACTCAAAGATTGAACCCACATTTCCTCCATTATGGTTTTTTAGTGACTGTAATTATAGAGTTAGGATTCCAAAGAAAACAAGGTTTTATTGATGTTGTTGTTTCGTCACTAAGTCATGTCTGATTCTTTGGGTTTCAGAAAGAATCCCACTGACTGTGGCCTGCCAGGCTCCTCTGTCCATGGATTTACCAGACAAAATACTGAAGTGGATTACCATTTCCTTCTCCAAGATATACACTATAATTCATTATATAGGAATTAATAGAAATGATTTAAATGTACATTTATCAATATGGATAGAGTTTTAAAAGAACAGTTCTGGGTAAAAAAGTATTAAACAAAAGTGAGGGAACAGTCAAATATTTTCTTCCTGCCCAATTCATAGAAGCCCCCTTGTGGCTCAGATGGTAAAGAGTTCTGCCTGCAAAGCAGGAGACCCAGGTTTGATCCCTAGGTGGGCAAGATCCCCTGGAGAAGGCAATGGCAACTCACTCCAGTAATCTTGCCTGGAAAATCACCATGGATGGAGGAGCCTGGCAGGTACAGTCCATGGGGTAGCAAAGAGTTGGACATGACTGAACTTCACTTTCACTTTCACTTAATTCATATGTTGAAGCTCTAACCTGCAACGTGAAGGTCTTAGAAGGTGGGGCCAGTAAGTGAGATTGGAAAAAAGATGGCAGAATAGAAAGATGTGAGTTCACCTTCTCTCATGGAAACACCAAAATCCCAACTAACTGCCGAATAACCATCCACAAAAAGAGCAGAATCTACCTGAAAAAATATTCTACATGCAAAAGACAAAGAAAACATATCACAAGATGCTATAAGGAGCACATTTACTATATAAGCAAACCCCATACTGGCTGGGGGAGCGTCTCACAAACTGGAAAATAATTACATTGCAGAAGTTCTCTGATAGATGTGAGAGTTCTGAGCCCCACATTAGGTTCTGGGGGTCTGGCATTGAGAGGAGGAAGCCCCAGAGCATTTGTCTTTGAAGGCCAGCAGGGTTTCAGTGCAGGGGCTCCGTGGGACTTGAGGAAATAGAGACTCTACTCTGGGACAGTGCACACAAATTTTCATATGCACTGGGAGCCGGGGCAAAGCAGTGACTCCATAGGAGCCCATAGATCTACCTGCAAGTCTTACAGAGTCTCCTGGCAAGCCAAGGATCAGGTGTGGCCCATTGGCAGAACAAAGACTGATGATGGAGTCCATAAGGCCTCCTTGATGATGGAGGCCCTAGGGAATATTCCTTGGCATGTGTTCCCAGGGACTGTCATTTTTGCATAGAGACCTGGCCCCACCCAACAGCCTGTAGACTCCAATGTTGGAATACTTCAGACCAAAAAACCAACAGGGTGGGATCACAGCCCCACCCATCAACAGATAGGCTTCCTAAAGCTTTCCAGAGCCCAAGGCCACATCTAAAGATTGACAGTAACATAATGATGGTAGGGGACTTTTATACTCCACTTACATCAGTGGACAGATCATCCAAGCTGAAAATCAATAAGGAAGCACAGGTCTTAAATGATGCATTAGGACAAATGGACTTAAGTGATATTTATAGAACATTCCATCTGAAAAGAGCAGAATACACATGCTTCTTAGGTGCACATGGAACATTCTCCAGGATAAATCACATGCTGGGTCACAAGGCAAGCCTTAGTAAATTTAAGATTGAAATCACATCAAGCATCATTTCCAACCACAACAGTATGAGATTAGAAATAGATCATGGCAACCCACTCCAGTATTCTTGCCTGGACAATCCCATGCACAGAGGAGCCTGGTCGGCTATGGTTCATAGTGTCTCAAAGAGTCAGACATGACTGAAATGACTTAGCATACACATAAGAAAAAAACTAAAAATTACAAACACATGGAAGCTAAACAATATGTTACTAAATATATTAGGGATGTTTGGTACAATATTACCTCAGGAAATAAGAAGAATCTCAAACAATGCAACCTTACACCAAGGCAACTGCAGAAAGAAGAATAAGCAAAGCCCAAAGTCAGTAGAAGGAAAGAAATCATAAAAATTAGAGTAGAAATAAATAGAGAAGAAGAAAAGAACAGAAAAGATCAATGAAACTAAAAGCTTGTCCTTTGAAAAGACAGAAATAACTGATAAACCTTTAGCCAGACTTATCAAGACAAAAAAGGAGAGGGTTTAAATCAATGAAACTAGAAATATAAAAGAAGTTACACAGACACAGAAATACATCGCTACATTGTTTACAATAGCTAAGACATGGAAACAACCTAGATGCCCATCAACTGATGAATGGATAAGAAAGCTGTGGTACATATACACAATGGAATATTACTCAGCATTAAAAAAAAATTCAATTGAAGCAATTCTACTCAGATGGACGAAACTGGAACCCATTATCCAGAGTGAAGTAAGCCAGAAGCAAAAACAACAATACAGTATATTAACGCATATATATGGAATTTAGAAAGACAGTAACGAGAACCCAACATGGGAGACAACAAAAGGAACGCAGATGTATAGAGTAGACTCGTGGACTTTGTGGATGAGGGTAAGGGTGGGATGATATGGGAGAAGGGCATTGAAGCATGTTAATTGTCATGTGTCTACTCAATCTCCAGCCCAGGATTGATGCTCGGGACTGGTGCAGCGAGATTTCCCGGGGGGGAGGGAAGAGGGAGGGGGGTTCCGGAGGGGAAGCATATGTAAACCCATGGTGATATCATGACAATGTATGGCAAAAACAATAAAAAAAATAAATAAATAATAAAAAAAAAGAAATACAAAGGATCATAAAGAGACTAGTACAAACAACTATATGCCAATAAAATGGACAGCCTAGAAGAAATGGACAAATACCTAGAAAGGTACAGTCTTCTAAGACTAAACCAGAAAGAAAATAAACAGACTAATCACAAGTACTGAAATTGAAACTATGATTAAAAAATACCCAACAACAAAGTCCAGGACCAGGTGACTTCACAGGGGAATTTTTTCAAATGTTTAGAGAAGGTTTAACACTTATTCTTCTGGAACTATTCAAAAATTTGCAAAGGAATGAATGCTCGTAAACTCATTCTTTGAGACTAGCACCACCCTGATACCAGCACCAAAGATATATTAAGAAAAAAAATAAAATTACAGACTATTATCACTGATGAATATAGATACAGAAATCCTCAACAAAATTCTAGTAAACTAAATCTAAAAATATAGTAAAAGGATCATACACCATGATTTCATGCAGCCATGAAATTAATTCTTTTCTTGAAAGAAAAGCTATGACCAACTTAGATAGTATATTGAAAAGCAGAGACATTACTTTGCTGACAAAGGTCTGCTAAAAAAACAAAAAACAAAAACAAACCCCAAACCTCTTCAGATAGTGGGCATAGAGGGAACTTAACATAATAAAGACCATATACAGGAGGTGGCTTTCCCTCTGGTGACTCAGATAGTAAAGAGTCAGCCTGCAATGCAGAAAACCAGGATTTGATCCCTGGGTCAGAAAGATCCCCTGGAGAAGGGAATGGCAACCACTCCAGTATTCTTGCCTGGAGAATTCCATGAACAGAGGAGCCTGGTGGGCTACAGTCCATGGGGTCACAGAGAGTTGGACATGACTGAGCAACTAACACTTTCATAGGAGGTGGGGCCTTTAGGAGGTGATTAGGTCATGAGGTGGATTAGTGCATTGTAAAAGAGATCTCAGAGACCTCTAGCCTCCCTGCTATTCACCATGTAAGGATACACCAAGCAGTCTGAAGTCTGTAATCTACAAGATAATCCTTTCCAGTACCTGGGCATGTCAGTGTCCTGACTTCAGTCTTCTAGCCTCCACTACTGTGAGAAATAAATTTCTGTTGTTTGTAAGCCACTCAAACTATGGTGCTTTTTTATAGCAGTCCAAACTGACTAAAACGAGGAATTTATAACACAAAGAATAAATTAAAAGCATGAGCTATACACAAAACAAAAACTGTACTTTTGTAAGAATTATAACAAATAAAAGAATATATGTGAAATATATTATGGTTCTCTGCAAGCGGCAGTGAATGAGAATAAAAGAGAAGAAATAAATAGTAGCAACTAGAGAAGAAGGACTTCCTGACAATACAGGAGATGCAGGAGACATGAGTTCAACCATGAGGTGGGGAAGATCACCTGGGAGAGGAAATGGCAACCCACTCCCATATTCTTGCCTGGAAAATCCCTTGGACAGAGGAACCTGGAGGGCCACAGTCCATGGTGCTGCAGAGTCAGACTTGACTGAACACACACGCAAACTCGAAAAAAAAAAAAAAAACACTAGAGAAGGGAGTTGCATGTTCTCATGATGATAATGTGTTATCACCTAAGAACCTTTGTATTTGAAGTTCTTTCACAGCTACAAATGTATGCTTTACTGAAGCTTCGAAGTCTACTTTCTAACACTTATAGATGCACCTCTATAAGTGCATTTCTTTCACTTTCCTCTGCATTTACTTCAGTAGAAATAATGTCAGCCTAAAGCAACACCAACAATGTTGGCTGTAAAACATAAAACAAATTTTAAACTTTCCCAATAAATTATAACTATTTCTCAATGTTCAAAGAAATTATGTATCTTTTAAACTAAGATTAATTAATTATTAGTACTTTCACATTGAGGAGGTTTTGTGGAGTCACTCAGGGTCAGAAGAAGAAAAAGGGTACTGCAGTATATAACCAAGTTTTTTCTGGCATTCCTCAAGAAATGATTGTGGAAGCTAATTTTTAAGGTACTCTGAATATAGAAGAATAGGGGGTATATATCAATCTATAAATGTAATTATTGATTTGAGGGAATGAGATTACAAGATAGAACATATGTGAATAATTTAATGAGAATTGAAAATATAACTTATAAACTCCATCAATAATACTACTGTAAATATGTTGCAACTGGGTATCCACATGGACAAAGATCAAATAGTGATATGAAAAAATGAAATTGGTTTGAGAAAGAAAAGAAATTTCTTGAATAACAAAAGATTCTTTGACTAAAACAAACCAACATACCTGACATTTCCACTCTATGCTCTGTGGCTCCTTGTCAAGGAAGTTAACTTGACCTTAGTTTTTGAGTGAGGGTTCACACACATCACCAGCAGAGCTATTATACAAATGAGGATACTTTTGGGGGAATGTACGGGCTGTCCTGTACTTCAATTGTAACAAAGTGGTTGGCATTACATTTCAGTATCTCACAATATGGCTATGATTTCTATCTTAATTAGCATGTTTATAAGATAAAATGAACATTTAGAATCCTCTTTCCTTTTTTCATTCTTAAAAAAACAGTTTAAATCTTAAAGTGTGGTCTACAAAAAGCATGTGGTTTTACATATCACCATTTCTGGTGTGATTAAGCTTTTCATTTGGGTGATAGTGTGGTAGAATGGAGGGGTGACAGACTGGGATACTTTGGCTTCTGTTCCCTCACTTTTAAGTAAGGTGGTTGAGTTCTATAAAGAGTGTTTTATCAGAGTCACCCATTTGCCAGACTGTAGTTTCCCTTAGCCGCCTCTTCCCACGCATCCATCCCATCAGACACTGACTCAGAAGTTCTGGAGTGGGGCCTTGGAATCTGCAGGATGATTCTGCTGCAAGTGGTCTTAAAATCATGTTTTAAGAAACAGTAGGGCAAACAGCTAACAAAAATTCCTTCCACCTGCATTATTTTATGATAGAATTTGATCTGACTTACCAGGTTTTCACTAACCTCCCGTAATTCCATAAACTGATATGGGCTGTTTTGTCCAGAATTACGGTTGCCTCGTAGATCTGAAATTTTAAAAGTGGCATGATAATACTCCATTTTCTGGTCTGTGATGAAAAGAAAAGTCATGAAATTAAGTGGTTTTGAGGATAGATTTGGGATCTAAGGCCCAACTATGATGGGGCCAATATGAAGTCTTGAATATATATCTGAGATTTTACTTTAGTTTAATAATAAATACAATAAAAATAATGATTAATGCTCTATGTTAATAATAGTTGTTGTTCAATCACCAAGTCTAAGATTGGCATCACCTTCATTTTACAGATGAAGAAAGTGAGGCATGAGGCATTGAATAACTTGCTCTGAGGTATACAACTAGTGAGTGCCTATCCAAGTTTAAACCCAGACAAGCGGAGCTCTAGAGATGGCATATTTAATTACTATATTGCTTCTTGCTGAGGTGAAATGTATACCACTTTATACCCTACTGAAAGTAGAGGTAAATGAATACTTTTGTAAATTTTGATTTGTAATGGAAGAATCAATGACACTAAGAAAGATGTGAAAAGAAGGCAAGGAAAAGACTGTCTGGGGCTGGATGTGAGAACAGTGTGTAATAGGAATGAGTCAATCGGATCTCTACTTGTCTTTCAGGAAAGTTAAGAAAACAGAGCATTTAAGACTCCTGAGGAATGTGGTAATCTTAGGAGTGTGGTACTAGTGGGCGAAAAGTCTACAGAGTTTAAGATAGGGAATGGAGCAACCACAGAACTGCTTCTCTCCTTAGGGAGCCGTGGATCTAGTTGAGAAAGGGTACCTCAGGATGGTTTGCCTCCGAGGGACATCTCTGGACTCGCTGGCGCTGTTTTTGGCCCCTCCAATAACTAATCTATACGGTCCATATTATAATTGAACATTATACTCATAGTAAAGGGGCTTCTATGTGTTAAATGAACTGACCTGAGAATCTTTTGCCATTGGTGTAAACTACAGATAGGGTTATTGTATGGGGCCCAGAGCTATGTTTCTAGAAGCCCTGTAAAGTTCCTAAAAAAATCTTCACTGTTCCACCAAGTCTGGGGAAGATGACAACAGATAAGTCCATTCCAGTAAAAACTAGTGGTTTTTATCACATACATCCGTGTGAGTTTGGCATTTTGGGCATTTTTCCGAAATGTTCTGCATTCTGCAGAGTAATAAAATATAAAAAGAATTCTGAAGTGAATTTTTGTGGAATTATAAATATATCAGGTAATAGAAAAATAATCCCTGAATATTGTTTTTGAAAGAGTAATTTTTTTCTGTAAAAATAAGTAGTCATATTGCATCACACTTGTAGTTTATTAATCATTTCAAAATTCATTATCTCATTGGACATGTTTTTTTCCTCTAGAAATTCTAATAGACAGAAAATGCTGAGTAAAAAAGCCAATTTTAATCACTAATTCATCAAAATTTTTCACTTACATATACATGAACGATTAGAGTTTATTATGATTATTGGTAAATTTTAGACAATTAATATTTTGATCTTTCGATTCTCAAAAGAATACTAGATTATGAGCTCCAAGGTGATGAAAAATTTATCTGCTTTGCTTAATGCTGTTTCTTGGTGCCCTGAAAAATAATCGGACATACTAGACAGTAGGTGATAAAATGATTGAATAAATTAAGCAATTTAAAATGTGGACATTTACTAGTGAAAGTACATTATTTTGGGATGGAATTAAATTTACACATGCACAAATGAAGCTTTACAGAAAAAATGAAGTCAAACTGAGCGAAATCCATAATTTTACCTACCAGAGGCTAAGAAGTGAACCAGAAGACCGATAGCCACAGCCACCACTGTCAGTAACAACACAATGAGAAGTGCAATCATCCATGGTTTGAAACCTCTGCTTCGGGTGTCAAATCCCGCTGCTCTGCAAAAAGGAAAACTCACCAGTTACTCTCATGTTGCAGTGGATACAGGCTTTCTGGTTCTCCTTGGATAAGCATATATTGCTTTAGCCTACCTCAGCAACAAGACAGGTGTCTTGAATTTATGTCAAGGCTGGGGTTTCCCAGGTTGTGCTAGTGGTAAAGAATGTCTGTCTGCTAATGCAGGAGATGTAAGAGAGGTGGGTTTGATCCCTCGGTCAGGAAGATACAATGCAGCAGGAAATGGCAACCCACTCCAGTATTCTTGCCTGGAAAATTCCATGGACAGAGGAGCCTGGTGGGCTATAGTTCATAGGGCCATAAAGAGTTGGACACGACTGAGTGGCTGAGCACTTAATCAAGGTCACCTTGGCATTAAGGGAGGAATTAAGAGAATCAGGATCTGAGAATCCATGCTAGTGCTCCTAGCTTCTATTTCATTGAATGGATCTCTGTGGTGGCTAGTCCTACCTAGCAAGTGGTACAAAGTAGTACCTATGCTTGAGAAAGAACTATTTCTTCTTTCTCCAATAGTCGTTTTTAAAAATCTCTTTATCTATCTATAGTTTTAAAGTTTACAAAGTGATTCAAATCTATTGTCTTATTTACTTTTCATCTTTCATGTGTAACTATTATAAAAATTTTCAGATGCAGAAATTTAGAAAAAATATTATACTAGAACATCCCTATATTCATCACATCATTTGATCAGTTGTTAACATTTTGCTATAATGGCTTTACTCATTTTTTTCCCTGTATTTTAATGTAAAATAAGAAATCATGATTTTTCATAATACCAAATCCATCTTCAGATTTCCTTTTCTGTCCCTATTATATTTAGAGATGGTTTGTACAAATCAAGGACCTCATTGTAGCATGGTTATTATGTCTTTTAAGTCTTTTTTAATATTTGAATACTGATCACTTTTTAATTTTTAATAACATTGACTTGTTGAAGAGGTCAAGCCAATTTTCCTTTAGAATGACTAGCTTCTGGACTTGTCTGAATGTTTTGTCATTTAATTTGTCATTTCTTGTGAGTTTAAATTTAGATCTAAAATACTTGATTAAAGTTCATTTGGCAAAATATTTCAAAAGTTATACAGTATATTTTATATTGCATCACCTCTGGATTAGAGGAAATTACCACAATTTAGGAGGAAAAAAGTAAATCCTTGCTCTTCCTCTATGTTCAACAGGAATATGCTCAAGAATAGTGCTCATCACATTGTATTAACTTTATTTTCATGTATATTAACCTGTACTTACTTGTGAACTCCTCAATGTGTTGGACTTCCCTGGTGGCTCAGATGGTAAAGAATCTGCCTGAAATGCAGGAGACCCAGGTTTGATACCTGGGTGGGGAAGATCCCCTGGAGAAGTGAATGGTTACCTACTCCAATATTCTCTCCTGGAGAATTCCAAGGACAGAGGAGTCTGGTGGGCTACAGTCTGTGGGGTTACAGAGTCAGACACAACTGAGCAGCTAAAACTTTCCTCAATGAGTTAAACTAGTCTTATTCATCTTATTATTATTATTAACATATAATAAGGTATCTAGTACAAAGTGAAAATTTTATAAATCCATAAGAATGAGGCAGGTATTATATCAGCCTAACATATGAATTAAGTGAGGTTGAGAGAGAGAATATGGTATTTGTTAGAGTCAAGAGTCTAAAAAGGACATGTAACTCAT
The DNA here is from genome assembly GCA_007570785.1 of Antilocapra americana. NCBI lineage: Eukaryota > Metazoa > Chordata > Mammalia > Artiodactyla > Antilocapridae > Antilocapra > Antilocapra americana. The sequence goes on along the minus strand of ML661915.1, from coordinate 423,613 downwards.
TTTCTAGTATTCTTTCTCTGCAATTTGCCATTGTAGTCAATTTATCCCTTTCATTAGAATTTATCTTTTGTTGTGTGTGTATTGATAAGCTAAATTCTTTGGGGGCAGAGGCTATTTCTCCCTGTTTTACAAAATTCAATGCATTGATTTACTCCAAGTAGTAGATGCTGTTTAATCAATAAGCCATATCCAACTCTTTGCAACTCCATGGAGTATGTCCAGCCAGGCTCCTCTGTCCTTGGGATTTTCCAGGCAAGAATACTTTAGTGGGTTGCCATTTCCTCTCCAGGGGATCTTCCTGACCTAGGTATCAAACTCGAGTCTCCAGCATTGCAAGCATATTCTTTACCACTGAGCCACCAAGGAAGGTCACTCTAATAGACTTTTTAACAAATATTAATTGATTTACAGGAAGTTTTTTAAAATATAAAATATTTTAATATATAAATGCCAGCTTAAAAGATACAAACTATTTGGATTTAAATAGTTAATGTGATAGTTTTGGCATGAAAATTACATTTAGCCAATAAACCTAGTAGAATTTGAGAGAGCTGAATTCTGTTGGTTATGGAAAATACTGACAATGCACACTTGACTGATTAAAAATAATCTAGACAACTCTCAGTGGAAAGCTCTTTCCACAAGAGCTAAGTTGCCAGACATAAAAACAACAGACAGAAGCTTCATGAGACATTACATTACTTAGTCTCTTAGTTGACTTAAAATCTAAATCAGAAATGAAGAATAATTTATACAATGCAGCACATTTTCTAGTTAAGGAAGCTGAGGCCTGCAGATGATTAAGTGACTTCTTCAATATAGAACTAGCAATCATCTCAAACTCATGTCTTCTAACTTCAGGGACATTATTTTTTTTTCAGTGCCAGAGTAACCCCTCTCCCCCAATGCTGATTGCATTGCTGATTGCATTTTAATACTTAACTAGATTATGAATACTTAACTAGATTATGGATATATATATTCATAATATATATATATGTATCATATATATGTATATTCATATCAGACTTCCCTGGTGGATCAGATGGGAAAGAATCTGCCTGCAATGCAGGAGACCCAGGTTTGATCCTTGGGTGGGGAAGATCCCCTGGAGAAGAGAATGGCTACCCATTTCAGTATTTTTGCCTGGAGAATTCAATGGACAGAGGAGCCTGGTGGACTACAGTCCATGAGGTCATGAAGAGTCAGTTCATTCTTCATTTACGATCATATATGATCATTTATTTTCTTAGAGAATATTATCAGTGTATCTTCACTTCATTCAAAACTAAAAATAGACCAAAGGAGAAAGGCTAGCTCTCAAGGAGATTCACAAACTTTCAAGTTTATCTTCCCATCATAACATAGTTCCTCTGAGTAACACAAATGGAGAAAGTAAACACAGCAAGTTCACATCCCTGCCATCAAGAGTTATACAGACTCACACTGTTACAGACTGTGAGACAGTAGGCAGGAGAATGGTTCAACATTCATTGACATGCTTCTCCAAGTGACCTGGCAGTCATGTCCATACAAGGAGCTGTGAACATCGGGGAGCAAATGGTGGCCAACAGACAGGGGTGATCCATTGTCATTTAGAGCATGTCTCCTTTTTCAGAAAAACTTTGGGGCTATGTATTGGGTGCACAATGCCAAACTGCGAAAGCTGCGGGATTCATAGGTTAAACTATAGCTACTTAATCCTGTATGAATAAACTTCAACTCAGTATCAACTTTGATGAATATGAACAAGAAATTCATGAAAGCAAATACATCATCAACCACCCATTATGGAGAGGTTCTGCTAGTGATTTGCATCATATCACTTCAGATTTGAAAAGAAATATACTTCATAAAGCCTTTTGGAATCTAGCCTGTTTGTAGGTAGAGATGCTTAAGCATGTTTTTTTACCTGCTTTACTTGCACCCATTAAACAAACACTGGTGTATTAATTTTCTGTTGCTGTAACAATTACTGCAAAGTTAGCAACTTAAAACAACAGTCACTTATTCGCTCACAGTTCAGTACATGGCATGGCTGAGTTCTCTGCTCAGGATCTCATGAAGGTGAAATCAAGCTGTTGCTTGGGACTGCAGTCTCATCTAACATTTGTGACCCTCCTCCAAGCTCACTTAGGTTTTAGGCAGAGCTCAGTTCCTTGACACTGAACCAGGATTCCTATTCCCTTGCTGACTGTATAGTCAGAGGCCTCTCCTGGCTCCTAGAGGTTACCCACATTCTTTGCCATGTGGCCCACTCCATCTTCAAAGCCAGCTATGGGGAAACTTCCTCCCATCAAATCTCTCTCACATTCTGAATCTCTTTCTCTAGGTGGAGTCTTGTTCTTTTCAAAGGTGTCATCTGATCAGGTTAGGCTTACTAATTGTCATCTCTCCACTTAAAAGTCAACTGATTGGGAGTTCCCTGGTGGTCCCGTGGTTAATAATTCACCTTGCAATGCAGGGAATATGGGTTCAATCCCTGGCTGGGGGACTAAGATCCCACATACTATGGAGCAAATATCCTGTGTGCCACAACCAACTAAGACCAGATGCAGTCAAATAAATAAATATTACCAAAAAAAAAGTGATTTAAGACTTTCATTATATCTGCAAAATCCTCTCACAACAGCACCTAGGTTAGTGTTTAAATGTGAAGGAATGCATACACAGACGTATGGGAATCTTGGAGGATCTTAGAATTTTTTTCACCATGGAAAATATAACTTTCATAAAAGGGCAGAAATCTGCAGCCTTCAGAGGAAAGCATGTGAGACATAAAATATTCTCTAATTTTTGTGAAGTTGGGAGAAGACTGTTAAAAGGGAATTCTAATTTAATGATACAATTATAAGACTGTTTTATTCAAGTAACAACTTGGGAGCATACAAAGTGAACTCTTATAAAGTAGGAAAGAGTGGAAAGTAATCCCTAGTCATGACATGATTAGCATGCTGCATTCCTTTAAAGAAAGCACAAGTACAGAAGACATTTATTTAGAGTATGTAACCTATAATCTGTGTGAAATCCAGTTTATCCATTACCTTCATTAAGTTTGATTATTCACTGTTTAAAAGAGTTTATTTATGGTATGATTTTTCCAAAGATGTTATCAATAAAAACATGGTGATAATATGAATAATTTTGTGACTTTGCTTTCTGCAAATTTGAAGACTGAAGGCCATATACCTTGAAGAATATACAGAGCAGCATGAATTGTTAATGATTAGAGTTGGGATGTTAATTTTCTCAGTAACCAGACTCTAAGCTGATGACTTTTAAATATGTGAGTTCAAAGATGACTTGCGTTAGCAGAAGACATCATGATCCCCTCCTCCATTAAGATCCTCCTCCCTTCCTAAAAAGACCTCCCCTGAAGGCAGTAACTTTGGCTTACTCCATAGTCAACTACATGCCCTTTATAATTTTATCTACCACCTCTGAATCTTTACTTTGTAGCATTAGTTTTCTGCTTTCTTATAGTAGCATGTTATCAGTAAACAAATCTAGATACATATGATCATTATACAAGTGCCAATTTACAAGCAGGTTATATTCCCACAAATCTTCATTAGAGACAATTTTCTGAGGTTTAAGATACACTAAATGATTTGAAAAGATTTATTATTTCTAACCTTTTGATTATTGGTTAGCTTCCCAGGCCAAACTACAGTCTACTTAACTCGTAACAAAATTGTCAAAGGTGCTAAATGCATTGAATTCTTGGGAGCCAATTAGTATAGAAAACCTTGCTCCTCTTTTCCTAGCCTGGCATCCATCCCTGGAGGAACATTCTTATAAACCAAAGTGCCAAGATCTCCTTCCATCAATAAAAATCATCATTCCCTTTGAGCAGCTGAACTCAAGTCATTTGTTACAGAAAAACAACCTTTCATGGTGACCTAATAAGCCCTGTTATGTGAGTATCTGTCTGGGTACTCTTGTGACTATTTTAGAATGACATTTAGTACTAAAGGTGATAAGATCAAGCGCTACTCTTTAGCAAGTGCTGTCTTCATAGAAAGTGTTGATTTTATCTTCCAAACGCCCTTGTCAGTAGAATTATTTATCTTCATTTTACAGGTGAACAGTGCTCAACTCATACAGCCAGTTGCAGAGATAGTACTTAGTTTTGGCCCAACTTTTTGCAGAGGAGCTTGGTATGTTACAGTCCATGGGGTCACAAAGAGTTGGGCATGACTGAGTGACTTCACTTTCACTTTTCACAGAAAGGAAGAAGATGTAAAAGCAAAATCAAATTCAAGCCTGGACCACAAATGAGATGAATCGTCCCTCTGACCAATAAAACACTCTCTGCCTTCAGTTCATAAAGCTCTTCACCTGCCTTTTATACTTCTTGGTAGTCCACATATTATTGATTTGGATTAATAAGAAGACTGTTCTATAAAAGGAAAAAAATCACAAGTTTGATATTACAGAAAAAATGTATTCTTGGTCACAGTGGCCAGAACTAGGTACTATCTCTGCAACTGGCTGCAAGAGTTGAGCAAACTGTTCACCTGTAAAATGAAGACAAATAATTCTACTGACAAGAGCATTTGGAGGATAAAATCAACACTTTCTATGAAGTGTTATAAAGTTTTTATAAAGTGAAGGCAGAGGGTGTTTTACTGGTCAGAGGGATGACCCATCTCCTTTGTAGTCAAGCCTTGAATTTGTTTTTGCTTTCACATCTTTTTCCTTTCTACTGAACTTTAAATGCTTGTGAACTCTCTAAGTATAGTATGGTATAGAACTCTCAAACTATACTATAGTATAATATTCCCTTTTCTTTCTCTAGACAGTAGCAGAGGTCATCTAGAGGTGAGGAAGAGGAAGGAAAGAGGGCTGTAAAAGCAGGTATGTATGAAGAGAATTAATAACCACATTTTGGGCTTATCTGGGCTCAGATGGTGAAGAATCTGTCTGTAATGCTTGAGACCCAGATTTGATCCCTGAGTTGGGAAAATCCTCTGGAGAAAGGAATGGCTACCTACTCTAGTATTCTTGCCTGGAGAATCCCATGGACAGAGGAGCCTGGCAGGCTACAGTCCATGAGGTTGCAAAAGAGTCAGACATGACCTAGAGACTAAACAACAACAACAGATGTGTTTACACCAATGTGCTACTCCATGGAACGCTTCATTGTCAGAAGGTTAAAAAAAAAAAAGAAAGAAACAAAGAAAATTTCTAATATTCCTTCCGTATTTAATTCCCAGCTATGAATGAAGTGAGGGTTATGACAAAGAAGGAGGGGCAAAATTGAATAAAACATCATTGTGAGTCCAGACTGAAGAAGATTGTCTGTAGAAAATAATGAAGAAATTCAAGCTGAACTGAATTCAGGTGACTCAGAAAAAGAAAATGAGAACACCAGAGGAGACAAGACCCTACTTCTTCACCTATTTAGGGAAATGCCTTCACCCTGGTCCAAAAAAATGATCGCACTGACCAAAAAGGAACATAACCGAGCGTTTGAGGCTGGAAGAAGAAAACATGAACTAAAGGGGATTAAGAACACCTTTCCTGGAATCCCTATGGACTTACTCATCCTCTTGCAGGGATCCTCCCACTCCTGCTTCTTCCTGGCATAGACAGTTACTCATTGCTTATCACATCTTCCTGCTGGGCTGGATTTGCTCTGAATCCTGGCGGCTCTGTTTTTCCTCTAGCATCTACCCAGCCCTAATGAGTCTCTTCTAGATTTCCCTGTCCTGATTCAGTAAGGGGGATTTCTGTAGCCTTAATCTGAGAAATGACTGGCATTTAATTCTCTCACCTTCATATATAGGCAAAACAGGGAGTTTTATTATGGTAGTTTAGCACAAATCCTAAATAAGTGGCATTGAATTTAGATTTCAGATTAGAGGTAGAACAGAATCACATGTTAGTTTTCATTAATGCAACATGACTGAACCCACGTGTACTTGCTCCAGACTGCTTAAATCCCCCCTCTTCTACTCATTAGCCTGTTATGTAGGATTAATTACTTTTTCCTCTATAAAATGGAGATAATAATACTGCTTGATCAATGAATTGTTGTGATAATTAAATGAGCTAATATAATGAAGTGCATATGTAGCACCTAGCAAGCACTATGAATTTGCCAAAAACTAACAAGACAGTAAAATGTAACTGATAATTTATACAAATTTAGTAAGTAACATGGAGGTTTTAGCCTGTTAATTTGACTTTAAAGATACAGTTTTTGAGTATATTAGAGAAAGAACTTGGCAAATTAACAAGTTGATTAAAATGAGTGTTCAAAATGAAATTAAAGTTTAAAACATGAGTGCTTGCAAAGACTTTTCCAGGACTTTTTCTCTAAATGAGGATAATGACAAGGAGAAATCTAATTTTTGCATTTATCAAGTGATAGGAAGAGAGAAATTCGCTCAGTTGTGTCTAGTCTTTGGGATCCCATGGACTATACAGTCCATGGAATTTTCCAAGTGAGAATCCTGGAATTGGTAGCCAGTATCTTCCCTTTGGATCTTCCCAATCCAGGGATCGAACACAGGTCTCCCACACTGCACACGGATTCTTTACCAGCTGAGCCACAAGGGAAGCCCAAGAATCCTGGACTGTGTAGCCTACTCTTCTCCAGCAGATCTTCCCAACCCAGGAATTGAACTGGAGTCTTCTGCATTGCAGGCAGATTCTTTGTCAACTGAGCTATGAGGGAAGCCCAGGAAGAGAGAAATGCCAGTCGTCTGGGTACAGGACAGCCATCTCAGATGAAGATGTCATTTGATATTTTATCTTTTATAAGACAAATAATTGAGATTTTAAGTGAATGCATCATCCAACTAATAAATTTATAGGAAAGAGTAGGGTTAAGGATATCGCTAAAGGCAAATGCAAGTGGATATTCATTGCAAAGTTGAAACACTAAGGACTATCTCTGAAAGGTCAAGAAGAAGGTCACAAAACCCACAGAAAAAAGTCCAAGATTTAACAGACAGAAACAGCTAAGATATGAATCAAGTATACTATGACACAGTTTCCACATTGAGTTTCTTGTTAGTAGAGAAGTAAGGATGGTCAGCACAACTCTAGAGCGTATTGTAGAATTTTTGTAGGTGAGACATAGGGCGTCATAGTAATTATTAAGCATTTGCTTTGCCTCAGTCTTTAAGCCTGACTGGCCAGCTCCTGAAAATCCTCCAAATCCTGGATTAATGTTCCTTGAGTTTATTGTAAAGAAACCACAAAAATTCAGTGTTTCTCACTGTCCCCTTTGTCATGGAAGTTCTAAATAATAGCACTGATTCCCCATATTACTCCTATAATTTACTTCCCTTAAGCTGAAAACATTCTTCTAAACACATTAAAAAAGAGGATTTCGGGTGTTTATAATCATGAGACTTGATATTTTTAAAAGAATACTTTGGGGAATGTGAAATAGGAAAGGTTGGAACTATGGCTTTACAATATCATGATTGCCATAGGCATGGAATATACATTTTCAAATTCAACAAATTTTAATAAGCAAAACACTAATGCTAGACGTTTGCATATGTTTATTCATTAATTTGTTCAACAAATATTTGTGGAGTGCCAATTTTGTGTGAAGCATTATAGACCCCATCTAAGGATCTCAGAGACCCTCTGACAGCTACTATTTACTCACTAAAGAACTAATCCAAATGTGTATTTTATTATTGAGGACGGAAACCCAGTGAAGTTCACTGGGCTTAGCAGCTAATCTTGTGTCAAGCTCTCATCTTTGAAATTCCCCAGGTGGAATCCTTGCCACCTAGAGAGGCTGCAAGAGTCCAGGAAGACTGGACTTAAGGATCTGTGGGTTGTAGTGCTCTGATTCTGGTATCACAGCTCTGTCAACACAGAAGCCCCTTAACATTTGTTTTCCTCAGATTCCTCATTTTAAAATGGTAGTTGATTTCTGTTCTGCTGATTTCATAGGGTTGTCCTGATTATTATGAAATATAGTTATATACATATGAATGAAATAATATATGTAAAAATGTTTTGGAAATGGTGAAACATTATTGTCACCATGGATGTTTAAAATCACTATTCTAATTGTATCAAAGGTTATGCCAGTAAGCAAACCTTACTTTGAATAAAAACCTTGAAGTAATTTAGTTTTCTTTTATCTTTAATATTTAATAGGAAAAATTTTAGAGAGTAAACATATTTTCCCCAAACTTAACTCATCTTCTTTCTCTCAGCAAGAAGTCCTAACATTTCCAAATAAAGGCAAGTGTCTCGGCAGCTTCTGACCTTCCAGTCTGCATTAGTTCCCAATGTCTGACTGTCAGGTGCAAGAAAAAGCAGGTGAAGGTAAAGTGTTATAGAAGATAAGTTTAGTCAGATTTCTGAAAGGAGGCTTTCCTTAAAACAAATTAACACCTCCTTCCATCCCCTCCAAAATCAGAAGCAATCAGGATACAACATAATATAGTTTTTCATTAACTTCTAAAATCCCAACTATTGAATTTGGCAACATGAAATAAAGCTAATAATGATTTCAATACAAAAACTCATTTTAACTGTAAATATTAATTAATCCAGCTGCTATAATAATTTCTGAAATCTTAAAACATCCATTGAGAGTGAATCCACTGAGAACACCTAGCAGGCAGTCCTCCGGATACACCGGGAATCTAGGTATTGACAGAGCGTAGACAAACAAGCCATTACTAAACAAAACTGAACTTACCGATACATCATCTGCGGGAGGAAGAATGTGATCTCAAGGTGTGCGCCCACTCAATCTGACCTTCTAATCAACTATATGACATCTCTAGATATATTAGAGGTCTACGGCTGGAAGAAATAAGGAAATGAATTACAAGCACTTGAAATGAAACTAGTTTGACAAGTCTGAACAGAGAAGCCTCAACCCATAGAACAGCTTGAAGAAAAGAGCCCAGAGAGAGCATAGTCCCAACAGGAAAGCAATATTTCTTTCTTTCTTTTTTTTGATATTGACTAATTTTATTAAAGGAGAAGAAACTGGTTACAGGGATTTGAGTAGCAAATACCTTAGGAATGCACTAGGATTAAGAGTTTAAAGAAGATTATTGGTAGGCATACAAATATCTTAAAGAAACCTTCACATAAAAAGCTTTCAATAAAAACAATCAGCTATTCTTAAAGCCTAGATTTATAATATGACTCAGGAAATACTGTTAAATTTTTGTTGAACAAAAAATTGCTTCCTTCCATATGCTGGGGCTTACCTGATAGCTCAGTTGGTAAAGAATCCACCTGCAATGTAGCAGACCCTGGTTCAATTCCTGGGTCAGGAAGATCCTCTAGAGAAGGCATAGGCTACCCACTTTAGTATTCTCAGGCTTCCCTTGTGGCTCAGCTGGTAAAGAATCTGCTTGCAATGCAGGAGACCTGGATTAAATCCCTGGGTAGGGAAGATCTCCTGGAGAAAGGAAAGACTACCCACTCCAGTATTCTGGCCTGGAGAATTCCATGGACTGTATAGTCCTTGGGGTTGCAAAGAGTTGGACACGACTGAGTGACTTTCACTTCACTTCACTTTCATATGCTGCCAACTTCTCTCTCACTTAGTACTCTCTTGATAGAAAGATAATCTTAGATAAATCCAACTTTTAATGATTCTATACCTGTAACTTATGCAGATAAACAAACCCATAGAAAAACACACAAACTGACAGCTGCTCCTGCTGCTGCTGCTGAGTCGCCTCAGTCGTGTCCGACTCTGTGCGACCCCGTAGACGGCAGCCCGCCAGGCTCCCCCGTCCCTGGGATTCTCCAGGCAGGAACGCTCGAGTGGGCTGCCATTGAACTGATAGACCCAATTTTAAATTTCTGTCATCCTAAAGTGGCTCCTAGTGCTGCAGGCAGTCAATTTATAGTTGATAGGCCTTTCCCTTTCTCACACTCCTGAACAGCAATTTTTCACCTCTCTTCTTTACTCAAATCTCTTCACTTCTCACTATTAGCTGATAATTTTGCTTCCTACATGATTATGTTAGGCTGCAGAAGCTGCTGCCACAAAGTACAACAAACACAGAAATTTAATCTCTCATAGCTCAAGAGACAGAAGTTTGAAATTAAGGTGTCATCAGAGCTGCACTCCCTCCAAAGGCTAAAGGGAGCCCTTCCTTACCTCTTCTAGTTCTGGTGGCTCCAGGAATTCCTTGGCTTGTATCTAAAAACTCCAGTCTCTGTTTGAGTCTCGACACGGATATCTTCTTTGTTCTCTTTGTGCTCCCTCCTTCTCTGTCTCTCTTTTTTAATGTGATAAAATATACAGATCACAAAATTTACCATTTTATTTATTTTATTAAAGATTTTTTGATGTGGATGGTTTTAAAGTATTGAATATGTTACAATATTTTTTCTGTTTTACATTTTGATTTTTTGGCTCTGAGACATGTGGGATCTTAACTCCCAGACCGGGGATTGAATCTGCATGTTCTGCAACCATCCCCATCATCCATCTCTAGAACTTTTTCATTTTCCCAAACTGAAACTCTGTACCCATTATACACTAATTTCTAATTTCCCACTTCCCCTAGACTCTGTCAACTGCTATTCTATTTTCTGTCTTTATTAATATGATGACTCTAAGGACCTTAAAGCTACTTCATATTAGTATAATAATATAGTATGTCTTTTTGTGACTGGCTTACTTCACTTAACATCCTTAAGGTTCATCCATATAATAGCATGTGTCAGGATTTCCTGCCTCTTAAAACTGGAATTATATCCCATTGTATAAATACATAGCACATTTTGTTTATTCATCTGTCGATATACTTGAGTAACTTGAGTTACTTCCACTTTTTGGTTATTGAGAATAATGATACTATGCATATGGATATACAAATATCAGTCCCTGCTTTCATGTCTTTTGGATATATACCCAGAATCATTGTTCATCTGGTAATTCTCTGTTTCATTTTTCGAGGAATCACTGGTTATGGACTGTATCTTCTCAAAATTCATATGTAGAAATACTAACCCCCATGTGATGATAAAGGAGGTAGGGCCTTTCACAGGTGATGAGGTCATGCGGGTAGAGTCATCATGAATGACATTAGAACCCTAATAAAAGAAACTCCAAAGAACGCTGTTTCTTCTTCTGCCATGTCAGATCACAGCAAGACGATGGCTAACTAAGAATCAGGAAGCAAACTTTCGACAGTCATGGATTTGCCTGCACTTTGACCTTGAACTTCCCAGCCTCCATACTGTGAGGAACAAATGTTTATTAGTAAGCTGCCCATTCCATGCTATTTTTGTTATAGCAGCCAGAAAGGACTAAGACATGTCATACCACCTTCGATGACAGTTATATCATTTTATATTCCACCAACAGTGAACACGTATTCTAATTTCTTCATATCTTTGCCAACACTTGCTATTTTCCATTGTTGTTTTTTTTTTTTTTTTTGGTATCCTGATGGATGTGAAGTGGTATTTCACTGTGGTTTTAATTTGGGTTTCCCTAATGATTAGTCATATTGAGCAACACATGTGTGTGCTTAGTCGCTCAGTCGTGTCCAACTCTTTGTGACCCCATGGACTGCAGCCTGCCAGGCTCCTCCGTCCATGGGGATTCTCCAGGTGAGGGTTGCCAGGGGATCTTTCCAACCCAGGGATCCCACCCAAGTCTCCCTCATTGCAGGTAGATTCTTTTCTGACTGTGTCATCAGGGAAGCCCAAGAAAACTGAAGTGGGTAGGCTATCCCTTCTCCAGATCTTCCTGATCCAGTAATCAACCTGGAGTCTCCTGCATTGCAGGTGGATTCTTTACCAGCTGAGTTACCAGGGAAGCAATATATCATGTGCCTATTGCCATTTGTGTATCTTTAGAGAAATAGCTCTTTAAGTTTTTTGCCCAATTTTGAATTTGGTTGGTTGTTTTTTAGTTGCTAAGTCATAGAGTTTCCTTATCTATTTCTGGCTATTAACCCCTTATTTGATTTTCAAATATTTACTTTCATTCCATGGATTGCCCTTTCACTCTGTTGATAGTGTCCACTGATGTACAAAAGCTTTAAATTTTGACATAGTCCAGTTTATCTATTTTTTTCTTTTGTTGTCTGTTCTTTTGGTGTCATGTCTAAGAAATTACTGCCAAATTCATATCATGAAATTTGTCTTCCATACTGTCTAATCCACTGCCACAGTTATCATCCATAAACATCTGGCCCACAAATCTCTTTAAATATTTATTATAATTCTTCTGATTTAAAGTTCTGCTTTCTGGAATAGTTCTTCATGGTATTGTTTCTGATACCTCAAATTTAAAATGCCCAAACAATATATTATTCTCTAATTTCCCTTCATCCATTCTCAAGTCTTCTACATCTATTAAATTGTCATGACTTGCATTTATTCTCTTTAAAATCTCCTCATTAACATAAGAACCTATGCCCCACCTCCACTAAGTCACAAAATGTTAACAAACATCCTCCTAAATCAATGAATTACAACGATTATTTGGGGGTGGGGGAGATGAAGTAATGGAACCATTTACTCTAAATGAATTTTATGCTGAAGTTAAATACACGAGCAAATCACACTGAAGTAGTTCTGGTTGAGTTGAGCAGGGCATAACTGGAATTCCACTTACTTAGCATCTCTGTCTCCTGAGAGATGGTCCCCATGAAAGCTATTGCCCTAGAGGTTTCAGAAGACTGTTTACTATGTTCTGTGCAAAAGAACATCTTACATTAAGTAGAAAAAAGGATGAAAATTTGTTACTGTATTAATTTCAATCAAAACTGTGAGTTATAAGAATCTATTAAAATTAAAAGGTTAATGTTCAAAACCTTCCCTCTACTCCTTGCACCTCTGAGAGATGAAAATATGTCATTTATTTGGCATAGAATTCCAGGGTCATCATTTACTGCTTTCTCTAACAACCTAGGGAAATTTATTCAAAGTGAGAAAATACTCTCTCCTTCCTTCAACAACAGTGATGGGTCATCAGTTCTCAAGACTGTGAAGGCTGACAGCATTACTTGAGAATGTATGCTTTTCCTTCTGTCATAAGTCTTCTACTCTCATAGCTAAACTATTGTTAAATGAAGATTTCCTGTGTTCTTGATTTTTAGCTTGAACTTGAAATTATATGGGAAAATTAAAACTTTTTCAGGTTATCTGATCTGAAGAAAATGTAGAAGGAAACAATTTGAAATTGACTTTGTGTGTGATATGATATATTATAGAATTTGGGGGTTCTAAGACAAGTGTATACATAATTTAACTAAAACTGACTGCGAATATCAGTAGTTCATGAAAGGGTTACATCCTTCCCTGTACTTGCCATTATTATACTTGCTTATTAGGTATAAAGCCATGCCTTACTTTTGCTTTAACTGTATTTGAATAATCTGAATACTAATTCTTTAAGCATTTGCTTTATATGCTTGCTTTTTTTTTAATAAATTGCCATTTCATATCATTTGTCCATATTTCTAATATGGTTGTTCCTTTCTTTGTTGATTTGCAAGAGTATTTTGTATTTTGCTAAAGATATCACTACCTTTTCAGTTTTAAACATTTTAAATATCTTTTTTCCATTCTATCCATGGTGTAATTTACCTAACAGAAGCAGTATACAAGCACACAGCAGGCTTATTAAAGCAAGCATATTCTTAGAAAACGTGGGACTTCTCTGATGGTTGACTTTTACTTGAAGACTCCCTACAGGCTTGGCCAAATTTTCTTGCACTGGCACTGCCGTGTGATACTTTTTTTCCCTAACTCTTCTTTTCCCCCTTTACTCCACAAATTTTGGACCTGAACTGCATCCTGAATGGTCTCTTTTCCTCTTCCAACATATGTCTCATTTTTTTCACAGAGATTTTCCCCTATAAATCTCTTGTGCCTTAAATCGAACTGTGGAGTCTGATTGTGTGATTTCAGAAAATTGAAGACCAAAAAGCTCATTTCCTCACCTATTGATAAAGAGGACATTCTGAGTGGCATGTGAGGCACAGATAATCCCTGGCAGGAGGTGACACCTAATTTGCTAAAGATTTCGCCAACAGTGATCTGGGAAAACTTCCTGGTGGAGGGGACATGATTATAGGGGTGATGGTTCAGCAATTTTATGGGATGAGAAGGTGGAATGCTTACAAAGATAGTGGAATTGGCTGGTTACTGTTCAATTGTATCGTTGCCCTGCAGAGAGATAAGGAGAAATTGAAGGTTGCTTAAAATCAGTTAAAGGTTAAGCATGCCTGCCAGTGCAGGAGATGTAAGAGACACAGGTTCAATCCCTGGGTCAGAAAGATTCCCTGGAAGAAGGCAAGGCAACCCATTCCAGTATTTTTGCCTGGAGAATCTCATGGACAGAGAAGCCTAGTGGGCTATAGTCCATGGGATCTCAAAGAGTCAGACACGACTGAGTCACTAACACACACACACAGAAAACCTGAAATCTTGAAATGCAAGATGGAGACAGGTGGAAAGATATTGGTATTAGTCCTGCAGACTTCCTGAACCTCATCCCCTTGTTCCTTTTAGGAACCAACACTTCTCCCATACTGGAAGAGCTGCAGAGCCCTTTCCCTCACCTGGCAACCAATGGCTCCTCAAGAGATAATTCCCCTCCTCTATTGACAACTGTGCCAATAACTCAGCCAAGAATGTGCTGAGCTTGAGAAGGAGGTAAGGAGACTATGCACCGAAGAAGTTGTAAGAATTAGTGAGTATGTGCTGGCAGAGGAGTACTCCTGTTCCTGGCATTGGGTTTTGAAATTGCCTAATGAAGGAGGGCTGAACTGAAGATGGGATAAGTAAGAATCCATTGACCTTCTTGAGGTAGGGAATTTAACATCCTGGCAAGGACCAAGGAGACTGGGCACATTTGCAAGAGTAGGTCTTAACAGTCTGGAAGAAGCACAATTAAGACTGAGTGAAGCAGGAATTCCCTAATTGGCCTGGCAGATACTGGAGAAAGAAAGAAAAAGGCCAAGGAAAATGGCCATTCTGGAACAGGTGTTATATGAAACCAGAAGACCCACCGGTGGATATGTACTGTGGGCAGGCCCATGCCGCTTACCAAAGCCACCAGGACTGAGCTGGTGGAAGGGCTTGAGCATAACTAAGAAGTTCAGTGTTGGTGCTCCTCTGCAGGTGGAGGCTGACCATGATACTAATAGCTACAGATCTGGGCTCTCAGAGTGAAGCAGCACTTGGGGGAAATCTGGTTCTTCATTTCAGTTCACCAGTGCTGGAGGTCTGGAGGAGTGAGGGTGAGGAAAAGAAAACCTGAAAGCAGCTGATCACTTGCTATCTTTTACAGAAGTTTCTCTCCTTTGTATGAATTTCCCCGGATACTTCCAAAATTGGTGGTCTGGGTTGCTGAGTCTAGATTGATATGGAAAACAGGTGAACATTGTCTCAAGGTAATATAGGGCAAGGTAGGGTCCTGGGGGACCGAGTAAAACTTAAAAAAACTTCTTTCAACTATTCGCTTATTACATTCTAGGCTTCAGGGACCCACCCTTCCTACATACTCTGGTTCAAGATAGGGCAGTCTCCGGGTATCTCACTTTTGTTATAATTTCCTGGTCTAGAATTCATGTTTGCGTCTTATTCTATAGTTTATCTGATTTGGTTGATTTAGAGAAGGGAGTAAGTTCCTAAGCTAGTTTACCATTTTGGTAGAAATAAAAGCCCAGATATACTCATGTGTGGGAGAGTGTATGTGTGTATGTATAAACTAGTATCATTTTGGGGGGAAAAGGTGGGTAAGTCATTTATAAGTGAACAGATATATTCATTTATATTTGTATACATAGAAAACAACATAATAGGCTGATCAGGAAGTTTGTTTGGATTTTTCCATATGCTGTAACAGAAAAACCTGAATGAACTTATTGGCCAGCCCAATAAAAGCGTATACAGAACTTTAAACTTGGTTATCTTAGGAAAAAATTGGAGAAGTATTGCCAAAGTTATCTCTGTACTGCTTTATGTTTAGAAAACAGCTCCTGTAATTTCAAATCTTGAAATGAAACTACAATAAAATATAGTTTAAAATAATATGAACCAGGAGATGGCAGTATAGTAACACATTTGGTCTAAGTTTCTTAGGTTTCCTAAGTTTCTTAGGTCCTTGCAATGTTTGAATGAGCATATGTGTGGGTCACAGTGATTTGTTGTTTTCATATTTTCTAGATTCATCTATAGTAAATCTACTTTAACAGATTGCACAATACAAAGCTTGTTTTTTTGGGTTGACTTCTTGCTTAACTTATAATTTGATATTTCTTTTCTTTGTAACTAAGTCACTCTGATACACCTCATTATTTGCTACTCTTGTTTGGTTGTTATTAACTTAGCTTTTGTGTTTACAAGAAATTCCCTATTGATTTAAAAAGTAACAAAAAAAACCCCACCTCTCTTTGATTATTTAATATACTACTAATTGAGGAAGTTCTAGAATCTTTATCTAAGGGAAATAAGAAAGCCCCATTTCTACCTGTGGGTCCCTGTGGACCTGCTGTAGATCATACAGATCCCCTCTCCACTAGTGGACCAGCAGCCCCAGGGGAAGGAGAGTCCAAAAGTGGTCATGTTTTGCCTGCCTAACCATACTCTCCAAAGGGTCTGCTACTTTCAACAGCAGTTTAAAAAAATACTTTTGGTTCTTTATGTGGTCTTGAGCATAGGACTCAGGTTTATGTACAGCGGTGTACCCATTGTCTAGAATACCCAGTGTCTGATGTATAGAGATTTAAGAAATGCTTGTTAGATGAATAAGTGATTATTTAAGTAGCTACATCAAATACTCTGGGTCAATGATGTCCAATAGAACTTTCTGTGATGAAACTGATGTATATCTGTGCTACCCAATATTGTAGCTGCTAGTTACAAGTAGTGATTTTGTGTTGAAATTGTGATTTGTTTATGTAGCTGATGATTACTAACATTCATGCAGTTTCACTTGGGGCTTAAGAATATTTAGATTACATATGTGTTTTATACTCTGATTCTTATGAAGTTAAATTACACGAGTGTAAAAGGGTTCAGGGTAAAGCCTTAAAACATATTTGTATCTACATCTTTCTGGTTCCAGCAGAAAGGGGATTTGAAATATGGTTCTTGTTTAATTTTTTGTTAAGAAAAAAGGAAATGACCTTAATTGTTTAAAACAATGTGATTTGTATGACTGAAGAAATAAATTTTACTTGTATTAATTTAAATTAATTTATATCTAAATAGCTACAACTGGCTACTGTACTAGACAATCCAGATTTTAGTGCGTAGTAATGCTACATGAGTCTCTATTCTTCACTCCACAGTGTTAGTGAATGATGCTCTGAGACATTCTGCCTCAACTCATTGTGTAATACTCTTTCAAATAGTATCTGTTTATACATTCCAAGGATACTTAATAGATAAAAATTATTCAGGATTTAGTTATTTGACATTTATGCCTCTAGATACATATTTATATCAATATCTATATAATCTTTCTATATCTCTAGATAAATACATCTATCTATTTACGTCTATGTCTATCCATCCATCCATCCACCCACCCATCTGCCCAACTAGAGATGAATTATTTGCTTGTAGCAACTCAGTCTTCAAACTGTATCCTTTATCCAGCTAGTTTTAGTTTCCAAATGATCTTAATTTGGCTTGGATTGTTTAGATATGAGTGTCTAAATACCATCACGATAAATGGCATTTTGGCATTCTCAGTGTATCAACATTATCTAAAGGATGAGAAGAAAGATATTTTCAAACTCATGTAAGGCAATTGTGGGTGCAAAATTTTTAATGATGACTCTTTTTCTCTATTGATTCTGTGGCAGTGGTTCCCACCTGGGGGTGATTTTGCCCCATGGGGTACATTTGACAATGTCTGGGTTCATTTTTGTTTGTTACTACTTGGTAGAGTTACCACTGGCACCTAGGGTATAGGGGGAAAGAAAGCTGCCAATCATTCTAAACTGTAGAAGATTTGCAGCCCCTCAAACCTCCCCCCACCTCCGCCCCAAGAAAGAATTATCTGACACAACATCAATAGTACCAAGGTTGAGAAACCCTGCCATATAGTGATGATTCAAAGGTAATGAGTCTGAATTTATTATTATAAATATATTTTAATTTCTAATATAATATTATGTGGGAGAAGAAAGACTCTTACTTGATATAAAACTCAAAAAGTCTTCAGATGGCAGTTATTTTATTAACTAAATTAATTTTAACAGGAGGGGGAGCCAAATAAAGTTCAGATGCACAAGAAAAGTTTGAGTTTTGCTGAACAATAGTCATGTACAGTGCCACAAAATATGCATTTAAATATATATAAAATGACTATATCATTATTAAACCATTCCAAAGATGCTTTCTTATTTGAATATTCTTTATAAATACAATTCTTCAAAGAATGACTACCATTTGTAACAGTAAATTTAAATGTTATATGATAAAGTCTTTCCCAAACTCATATCAAACTGAATGAATTTCTAATTTTCTGTTAACCTCTCATATATTTATGAATATATAATTTATACTGGCATCTCATTCTGTGGGTCCCTTAAGTGTTCTGAAGTTGAAAATAAAATGGTTTAAGAAATAAACTGCATTAATAAGTAATTAAACAGAGGTGAAAAGTACAGTTATACCAGACCGGAACATTTTTCATTTTTAGAGCTGTAAAGTAACTTCTCTCACTAAGTCCTTGCCTCTTCTCGTTCCCCACCTGACAAAAAGGCCAAGGAACTGCTTTATTTTCTGAATATCAAAAGTCATTTTTACATAGTTTGAAACAAAATACTGTCCTAGGCAATATTTTCAGTTCTCCCACTATCTGATCCAAGGATTTATTCACTGTTCTAAAGTGAACATTAGTGCAGTTGTTTAAAGAGTTTAAAATCTGCACTGTTGGGTGTAAACTCAAATGTCAAGATTTTTCAAGTTTCAGAAAGAGGTTAAATGAACATCTGAGGACAAAGGGGAAAGGACTCTTGCAGTGCCATCTCTTGAGTCCTGGTTTCATGTCTAATGCCTCTCTATTATTTGCATTAGTGTCAGCCAAAATGAATCACCTGGATTTGTCTGCTGTAGTGAATCTACAGATTCTTAATGAGGATTATTTGAAGAGGAAGCTAAAAACTGTGAGGTAAGGGAAGGGCAGTATGCTGTGTCAGGAAAAAAAATAACAAATACTTAGCCAGCTGGTGCTTATCTGATTAAACTGCTGGATTTTTCTAAAATGGAAAGTGTGTAGTAGAAACCAAAGATGAGCCAAGAGGCAATCAGAGGCACTTAGCAGCAATGGCAGATCTTACTGGAGTTGACGCTATGGTATATGCTTGTGGTCAGTGAGACACTTCAGGTGTTGTGAAAGAAAGCCTTCTTTCCTCACATGTTAGAGGAGAGTTGTCAGATCAGGCTGAATTTGACAACATCTTGAATTTGATGACAATACACATAGCAGCACATACTAAACATGATTTGCCAGAGGCCACACATGGCATGTACATTTTGGATGTAGAGGTGTTTGTTACATTAGATGTCAGTTTTAGACTTAATCCAGTCCCGATAACGAGTCACTTTGGTATAGACTCCAGGCTTGTTTTCTTTTCCGCAGTCCATTCCCCAGCTTACTATTCCGATAAGATACCAGATGTTTCCATCACGTGCTATGACCAGCGGTCCCCCAGAATCACCCTGGCAAGTGGGAAGAAAAAAAAGATCAATGTGATAGATAAAGGAGTGTCAGAACTACAAGTTAATCAGAATCTGGATGTCTAATAAATTAATATTTTAAGTTGAAATATGAAAAACAAATTCTGTTTTTACTCACCATTAATTTAATAGTTGAGATTCTTATTATCTGTTATCTGATTATCTCTGTTTACCTCTATTAATGTCTCTTTCTGGAAGGTAGTGTGACTAAAGTTGAGGTTTCAGTTTTATCCTTGTATAGTTTTTAGTTTTGCTTGGTCTCAGCAGACAGCACAAACTGAACCTAGGTCTAAGCATCCATTTCTCACATAAATGTGACCTCAAGTGTCACTTCTGCCATGAAGCCTCTTGTAAATCTGTTAGGTAGGAATAATCTCATACTTGGAATCTGAATCCCCACCTTGTTCTACCAGTTGATAGGAAGGTGTCTGAGGCACTGTATCACTGTGTAGCAATAGGTTTGAGAGGAGAAAGACAGGCAAAGGACATTCCAAATAAATGTGCAACATTGATTTACACACAGGGTTTTGCTCCCAAGTGAACTGGTTTGAGTGTAGGAATCAAAGAAGACTTCCCTGATGTATTTAACCCTTTCACAAATGATTTTTAATTTTATCTTTTAGCAATGAGTCTATTCACTTAAAAGAAATATTATATGGAAACCCCTTCCAGATGTTTCTTTTAAATAAAAGAGATGATTCTGTTTGAAGTAGGCAGGGTTCTTAGAGTCTTGTGCCTTTAAACTCTCTTCCCATCACATACTTGTTAGTACACTCTCGTGCCCAGTGGTCATAGAGTAAGAACTCTGGTCTACCAAAAGCAATCCTGCTGGTCTACCAAAAGCAGTCATCCTGAGCTTCTTTCCCAAAGTCCTAAATCCTAATTTAGGTTCTTAGTAAATTAGAGGTGAAGGAAGCAAGGGAGCATGGATCAACAGAATGAGAACATCTGCTCTCTTATGGAATAAACTCAGATACAAGTCTCTGTTCAACAGATTCCTTTTTTTGTGGAGCTGAGTCTATTCCAAACATAGAATTGCTAAACCGTTGGATTCAGTTTCAAATGCAATAGGTAGAAGGTTTACTATTTTAATTATTTATTTTCAGTCCTTTAAATAGCCATACTTTACAATGTATTATCTTTAAATGCTTAATGATTAAAATTAATGCTCTCTAGGGTTGAGGGAAATGTAATTTATTTAATTAGTACATGAGTTGTGAGGTAACACTTTAAAATGAATGTATAAATATTTTCTCTCCTAAGTAGTGTAATTCTATGTGATGTACACTGTTTAAGTTCAAAGGTTCAAGCAGTGGTGGGATGATGCTCTACTGGCCGTGGAGATATCTGCAGGTCCCAGGCCACAGCACCTTACAATTAGAGGGATTAGATACCTAACTACAGAGTCTGCGGATGGCTTGAAGCAATGATTGTATGTCTCTCTGGTTTGGTTTCTATTATCTACATGCAGTCCTTTTCTTTAATCAGAGCCCACCAGTTTGCAGCTGGTGATTACTCTTTACACATGGCTCTGGGCTTCCCTGGTGTCTCAAATGGTAAAGAATCCACCTGCAATGCGGGAGACCTGGGTTCAATGCCTGCATTGGGAAGATCCCCTGGAGGAGGGCATAGCAACCCACTCCACTGTTCTAGCCTTGAGAATCTCCACAGACAGAGGAGCCTGGTGGGTTACAGTCCATGGGGCTGCAAAGAGTTGGACATGACTGACGACTAAGTACAGCGCTGCTGCTGCTGCTTCTGCGGCTGCTGCTAAGTCGCTTCAGTCGTGTCCGACTCTGTGCGACCCCATAGACGGCAGCCCACCAGGTTCCCCCATCCCTGGGATTCTCCAGGCAAGAACACTGGAGTGGGTTACCATTTCCTTCTCCAATGCATGAAAGTGAAAAGTGAAAGGGAAGTCGCTCAGTCGTGTCCAACTCTTCGCAACCCACAATAGTTAACGAGAACTATTTCTTACGGCTCTTCTGTTCCCTGTAACTTTTAAAAAAAATTTGTACTCATGCCTGTTTTGTAAAATTTTATTCAAGTTTTTTTTTTAATTTCAATTTTATATAGGAGTTTAGTTGATTAACAATGTTGTGTTAATTTCAGATGTATAAGAAAGTGATTCAGTTATGCATATACATGTATCTATGCTTTTTCAAATTCTTTTCCCATTTAGATTATTACAGAATATTGAGCAGAGTCCCCTGTGCTGTATGGTAAGTCCTTGTTGGTTATCTGTTTTAAATGTAATCCTGTATACTCTGCTATTCTCTCTCCTCCACAAATTTAATTTCATAGAATCACATAAAGTGGCATTAGTCTATGTTCAGTCAAGTCATCTCTAGTAACAGATTCATTTGGTAGATTTGAATGTATTCTTACTTCACAGGCATCTAGTTTTCCTTTCAAGAATCCAGCACATATCATTCCTGATGATACAGCTCCACCATATACATGAATTTGATTACATATATCATTACTTATGATCTCTACTTCAACTTCTCTCAGAGTATTGGGAAAGGGACCTAAAGAGAAAAAAATAAACAGATGAAGAATTTCCGTATTATTGCTTATGATAGTTAATTGTTGTTTCTTGCAAATGATAAACCAGTGATAAAACAAACTTCTAGAGGTAATATAACTCTGGACTCAATGACAGTGCTCAGATTCAAGTTTTATTTCTAGGGTATCTCCTATGTGCTAGGTACCATGCTTAGCACATTGACTTCTACTATCTTATTTAATCCAAGCTACCATCATCAAAGATAGATGTGAGTATTCTTTTTTCCAGATGAGGAAACCACAGCTCACCTGGTTTTGAGTCTTAGCTGTGGTCACATAGTTACATGAAGGATAATGTTAGATTTAAAGCCAGGGGATTCCTTACCACCTGGGATAATCTGAAACAGTTTACCTTACCTTATCTGAAAATCTGCCTCATCACTTGACAAAGCACACAGCTATACAAACATATCTCAGAGATATTGCAAGTTTGGTTCCAGACCACCACACTGAAGCTAATATCTCAATACAGCCAGTCATACAAATTTTTTGATTTTCCAGTACATATGGAAAGTATTGTTTACACTATACTATAGTAAGTGTGCAGTAGCATTATGTCTAAATATATATATATACATATATATATATGTATATATATACACACGTTAATTTGAAAATCATATTGCTGGAAAATACTAACCGCTACTTGATAAAGCCTCAGATAAAAACTATACTTTGAGCAAGGACACAAACAAGACTGTAATGCCATTAAAAGAGTCTATATTGTTGTTTGTATTTTACTCTTGTCTGAGTCTTTTGTAGCTCCATGTACTAGAGCCCACCAGGTTTCTCTGTCCATTAGATTTTCTAGGCAAGAATACAGGAATAGGTTGCCATTTCCTTCTCCAGGGGATATTCCCAACCCAGGGGTGGAAATTCTGTCTCCTTCATTGGCAGGCAAATTCTTTACCACTGAGCCCCCAGGGAAGCCCATAAGAGTTAGAATTTCAAGAGCAGATTAAATTATGCGTAATAAATCCAACCAAGAGACATGGGAACTGGAAACTCAAATCAGGCTCTAAAAGTCTATCTTTGCAGTTTATTGTATATTATAAAGTGTAGCAAAATGTTATGTCTGTCAAATTTATAAAGTCTCAGGCTCAAAAACTCTTTCATAGATACATGGATACAAAGGGCTCCTTTATTATTATTTTTTCATTGCATTTATTTTATTTTCCTTTTTTTTTATTGTGTTGGTTTTGTCATACAATGACATGAAACCGCCATGGGTTTACATATGCTCCCCCTCCAGAACCCCCCTCTCTCCTCCCTCCAAATTCCCTCCCCCTGGGACATCTCAGTGCACCAGCCCCGAGCAAGGGCTCCTTTAATGTTTGGCATCAAGAACACCATTCAAATTGCTTGCTTAAGGTATTTCTGTTTAACTGTATTTCTCTACATTACAGAAAGCTTGTCATTGTTACTGCTCACAAATTACATACTTTAAGAATCATCAAGCATAACAATCTCTGTGTACAAAAGGCAGCAAAAGAAAGAAAAACATTATATGGAAAGTTGTTGCTGTTTAGTCGCTAAGTTGTGTCTGACTCTTCTGAGACCCTGTGGACTGTAGCCTCTAGGCTCCTCTGTCCATGGGGTTTCTCAGGCAAGAATATTGGAGTAGATTGCCTTTTTTTTTTTGAGAGGAAAGCTATAGCTACATAGATTCCAAAACACCCTATAAAGAAGATAATACATACAGGTACTGTGTAATAGTAGTTTCAATAATTTACCATTAGTTTAGTCACTCAGTCATGTCTGACTCTTTGCAGCTCCAAGGACTGCAGCCTGCCAGGCTTCCCTGTCCATCACCAAAGGTTTATATCTTGTTTCTGTCATATTTTTCATGTGACATCTGATTTCATCTATTTCCTATATTTTGATTTTGTATCTTATTTCTCTTCCAATGGGGCAGAAGATCCCCTGGGGGAGGGAATGGCAACCCACTCCAGTATTCTTGCCTGGAGAAGCCCATGGACAGAGGCTAGTGGGCTATGGTTCAGAGGGTCACAAAGAGTTGGACATGACTGAAGTGGCTTAGCATGCAAGCACGCATTCCAAAGGGGGATAAGTTTTCTTTTTTCACTTGTACATTTTTAGTGAGATACTCACCATTTGCTTTTAGAGCTCCCCATCCAGTGACAAACACTTTGCTCCCAGGTAAGGCTTCAAAAGTAGTATCCGGGAGACAGACTCTGTGCACCTCATCCGAAAATATGACAGGGGCGGAGAGTTTCACCACAGCGATGTCATCATCATGCTTATGGGCAGCATAGTCTTCATGAATGACAACCGACTGCACCTCTCGTCTCATTAGTGGGGGGCTTAGAGTTGTTCCAAAGCTAGCCGTCCAGCGTTTGGGGTTTTTGTAGCTGATCACAGATTAAAAGGATTATGATTGGTTTAGATCATTTCTGATCAAAAGTTGCCCAGGGCTCTGAATGAGCATGGACTTAATGGTGAGAAAGGGCAAATTGTTTAAAGTGGTTGTTGCTTGGGATCCTCCCACTTTCTTTATTTGTGGTTTCTCCCTGGGACTGCTTTGTTTCATTTTGCTGATAACCCTTTCCCATTCTAAAATAGCTTAAAATTACTCTCCTTGAGGGAAAGTTTGTATTTTTTTAAAGGAAACTTTATTATCACTAGTTTTGGTTGTAAAAGTAATTCAGATTAGTTGATAAGTATACAAGTAAATAAAAATTACTCACATGTACACACACATAAGTACCCATATCTGTGTATATAAATGTATGTATATCTTTGGAGAGAGAAAAGAGAGAGGAAAGGAGAGAGAAGTGGAGCCACTTTTGTTTTCACATCTTTCCTTTTCAGTAAACATTTTATCCAGAATATTTTCCCATTTTATATGAATTTCAATAGGTTTATTATATCTCTTTAGTATCCCCAAGTGTTTGATATGTTAAGTCACCAAAAAGCATAAAAATAGTAAAAGCACAGCACCAGATATTCATGTGGGAAAATCAGATGTAAGTTTGAGGGTTGGGATACTATTATCTGAGTTTTATTTTAAGAAATGTACAGTATATTTCAGGAAAACTGGTGTGTGTGTGTGTGTGTGTGTGTGTGTGTGTGTTTAACTTTTGGTGATGTTAACTTGTTTTTAAAGTTGAGGTTGTTGGAGAATCTATATTCAGTTGGAATTGAAAATATTCTAATTTTCTCCTATTCTTCAGTAATCGTTACTTCTTCTAAGTCTGCTGGACAATTATATATACAATTTTATATAATTATGTATACAATTTTAGGGTCTAAGATGACCAATGAAAAGGGGATAATTACTGGATGTGAGGATGAGGAGATGAAATTGGTGATCTCTGTTATATATGGAGAGGTTGGCACAGGTGAGGACTTACGAATCAAAGCAATGAGCAGCAGTCAGGAGCCACACTTCACTAATCAAAGTGGCTCCACAGAAATGAATGCCATCAACCTGCAGGCTGGCTTGCCAAGGCCAATCAGCTTTCTTTGCAATACTACCATCGGCAATTCTTTCCATGGATGGGAACTCCCTCCCTAAACCGCAACCTGTCAGAGGGAATTAGACAGTTATTTCCAGAGTTATAAATGTGTGTGAGTATGCTTGGCATATTAAGATGGAAATATAAGCTTGCTTACCTTAAAAATTAATCAAAACTGCATGGCATAATAATAATAATTATTCACACTAAAAAAAGGATTAACTTAAAAAAATATTTGATGCATCTTACAGCAATTTCACTTTTAATTTTTTTTCATATTTTATGAATCACATTTTTATAGGCAGAAGTTTACCTGAGTGATTTTTGACAATTTTGAGTGTGAAATGTACAGTCCTTACAGCAGAAAAATACCATTTTTACTCTTCTAAAATACTTCTCTAATGTTACAATCATTACACTACAATAACATAAATGTCAAAGTTCACATATTAAAGTTAGTGTATGTCATTAAATTCTAAGCAAAATCTTCTGCTTTAACAAAATGAGCCAAATAAAAACAAATAAGATAAAATGAAAAGGGATTATAAAAAAAAAGTCATCGGCAAAACTTTCTTTGTGATAGAGCAAGTATGTCCATATAGACATTTCCAATTATTAATAGTAATCTTTCCCCTTGGGGAGAGTTAAATTATGTATCCACTCAAAGATTTTATATACTTCTGGGAAAAAGTTTGTATGGGAATAGTGATATTCCAAAAGTGTTTTGGGTTCTATTATTTGATTTGTATGGGCTTCCCAGGTGGCTGAGTGGTAAAGAATCTGCCTCCAATGCAGCAGATGTGGGTTAGATCCCTGGGCAGGGAAGATACTCTGGAGGAGGAAATGGCAACCCACTTCAATATCGTTGCCTGGAAAATCCCATGTACAGATGAGACTGGTGCTACAGTCCATGGGGTCATAAAGAGTTGGACAAAACTGAGCACGCATGCAAGCATTTGATTTATATACATCTCAGTAATAATGTTGAACTTACAGCTGTTCAGGATGTGCTCTGCTTGTACATTATTCATATCTGTGGGGAAAAAATAAGATGATTGGTCAGCAGTGGAACATTATAATTTAAATACTCTGTCTATGAGACATGCATGTTTCTATTTTGGAGGAATTGAAGAGTCAATAAATTCATAATTTAAGTAAAATTCTACAAAAAGTAGAGGCCCAGACATAGATTAAACTCTTCTTCTGACTATATGTGGCCTCTGGGAAAATCCTGTTCATAATTATAAAATCATTGGCATGAGGAAGGATATTGTTTTTCATGAAGGATGACTATATATATTAATTAATCCCACACCAATTTATTAAAATATAAGTTAAACAGAAGAGGGTTTAGGTAGATATCACTACACACCTATCAGGGAGGCTAAAATGAAAAATAGTGATAACACCAAATTTTGACAAAGATGCAAAGAAACTGGGTAACTCATATGATAGCAAATGCAAAATGGTACAGCCACTCTTAGAAATAGTTTGGTAGTTCCTTT
The DNA here is from genome assembly GCA_007570785.1 of Antilocapra americana. NCBI lineage: Eukaryota > Metazoa > Chordata > Mammalia > Artiodactyla > Antilocapridae > Antilocapra > Antilocapra americana. Next base: position 396,384 of record ML661915.1, on the reverse strand, counting down.
CAAAACTAAAAATGTTTTTATCAGCTGCAGTTGTACTCTTAGACATTTATCCCAAAGAATGAAGACATTTTCATGAAGAAACTTGGACATGAATGTTTATAGCAGCTTCATTGTAGTAGCCCAAAACTTGAAACTATCCAAATGCTCTTCAGCAGATAAGTGGTTAAGCAAACTGGAATGCTATGAAAACTGCGTAGCAATAACAAGGAACAAACTATTGATACAATAAGATGGATGAACCTCAAGCAAAATACGTTGAACAAAAATGGTCAATCTCAAAAGGATGCCAAGTATATAATTCTAGTTATGTGAAATCTATAAAATAATGTAATTACAGAGATGAAAAATGGATTAGTGGTAGTTGGGGTAGGTATAGATAGAGGAAATAGGTGTGACTTTAAAGAAGTAGCACTAGAGAGCCTTGACATTGTACAGTTGAATATATTGATTCTGGTGGTAGTTATACAATATGTGATAAAATTGCCTAGAGCTACACATACAAATCCACACACAAATTAGTTCATATGTGGAATCTGAATAAATTCTGTGGATCGTATCCATTTGAATTTCTTGGTTTTAATGTACTGCATTAAGGAAGGCTGGGGGAAGAGTGCAAGTGCACGAGATTTCTCTATAAATTTCTCTGCAACCTCACGTAAATCTATAATTATTTCAAAATAATGTTTTAAAAGACTGTCAAACATGCTGGTAGAAAGTCTGAATTATCTTTCTCTTTTTTCTATAGAAAATAATATAAAAACTTTGATGTTTGAAGAGTATACAGCAAAAAAAAAAGGTAAGGGAAAAAGAGTAAGATATTACAGAGAAACATGAAGTAACTAACATAAAAAAAGGGTGTTTTTAAACAACACAGAAAATAATGGGCTGAAGCCCTAAAAAGACATTTCTCCAAAGAAGACATACAGATGGCCGATAAACACATGAAAAGATACTCAACATTGCTCATTATTAGAGAAATGGAAATCAAAACTACAATGAGGTATCATCTCCCACCAGTCAGAATGACCATCATCAAAAAATCTATAAACAGTTAATGCTGCAGAGCATGTGGGAAAAAGGAAACTTTTGCACTGTTGGTGGTAATATAAATTAATATAGCCACTATGGAGAACAGTATGGACATTCCTTAAAAAAAAAAAAAACACTAGGAATAAAACTACCATATGACTCAACAATTCCAATGCTGGGCATATACCCTGAGAAAACTAAAATTCAAAAAGACTTATGTAACCCCAATATTTGGGGCTTTCCCAGTGTCTCTGGTAAAGAATCCACCTGCAATGTAGGAGCTGCGGGTTCAATCCCTGGGTCAGGAAGATTCCCTGGAGAAGGGGAAGGCAACCAGCTCCAGTATTCCTGCCTGGAGAATCCAGTGGACAGAGGAGCCAATGAGATACAGTCCATAGGGTCACAAAGAGTCCGTCACTACTGAAGCAACTTAGCACACATGCATGCATGCATCGAGAAGTTGTGATGCACATATGAAATGGAGCATTACTCAGCCAGGAATGAAGGAATGAATATGAGTCAGTTGAACTGATGTGGATGAACACATAGCCTGTTAGACAGAGTGAAGTAAGTCAGAAAGAGAAAGGCAAATATCATATATTAATGTATATATATGGAATCTAGAAAAATGATTCTGAAGAACCTATTTGCAGGGCAGGAATAGAGACTCACAGATAGAGAACGGACTTGTAGACACAGTAAGGGAAGGAGAGGGTGGGACAAGTTGAAAGAGTAGCATGGAAACATATACATTATCATATGTAAAATAGATAGCTAGTGGGAAGTTGTTGTGTAACATAAGGAGCTCAACCTGGTGCTCTGTGACAACCTAGAGGGATGCAATATTGTGAGGGGTGGGAGGGAGGTTCAGGAGAGATGGAAAATATGTATACTTATGGCTGATTCATGTTGTTACATGGCAGAAATAAGCTCAGCATTGTAAAGCAACTATCCTCCAATTTAAGCTGATTTTTAAAAAGCATTCTTTTTTCTGAATTATGTTATATTTACAGGATTAATCAGCTTTAAAAATTTTTTGATTTGTTGCCATCCCTTTCCTATTCTAACTAAATATTCATTACCCAGAACAAAATTTAGTTGAAAGCTAAACTCAAAGCTTTTCCTTGAGCTTTATCATAATCCTGTGAAAAGTACCTTTAAAAGACTAACAGATTTCTTCTGGACTCAAAATATTCTCAGATAACTCTTTCAATATTTGTGTTTTGGAGCCATTTATGTGTTTAGTTTCCAAGCTCTCTTTTTTTAAAAGACAAGTTAATCAATTCTCCAACTTCTTAGGATCAACATTGTTAAAGTTATCAGAGCAAGTCCATTTAATAATACATTACATTAATTTGCTTGTTTTTGTACTTTTCAAAATTTTTACATTTTCCTAAAGAATAAGTTTCACTTACTATTTTCATTTTGTGAAACAGGAATTGAGACACAGAGATCCAACGATTTATCGAAGGCTACAACTGTTACTGCTAGGACATAGGTTTTCTGGTTTCCAAGTCTTGGTTGCTTTTCACTACCACCTACAGTCCTTCCTAGTGTGCATTCCATGCATTTTCTCTTTATATAATATGTATTTAAATGAATTCTCTTACCTTATAAAACACGACTTTGGGTTTTTAAATTTTATATATACAACCTCTTACTTTCTAAAGCATAGTTGTAAAGCTCTTAAGTGAGAAAAGGAAGGATTCCAGGTTCCTCAGTGTTCTGTGATATCTGTTAATGTTAAAACACTACTTTTGTTTCATGCTCACTTTTGAGACTCTGAGTTAGTTTACAGAGTTAAAGACACATGTTTTGCAAATACCCTGTTCCTGTCCTGTGCTGAGATCTGTGCTAATCTTGGAGAGGTGATTATGTCTACAGAAGACACATATCCTGTATTCAAGGACTTACCACTCTTTTGCTGAGAAGTAAATTTTTAAAAATAATATATGAATTAATTTTCAAGCACCCTGATAAGGACAGAAGTGTCTCAGGATAAACTATGAATCTTAGGAGACCTTCCCATGGGAATGAGGACTGTCTTAACAGTAACTTGCTTAGACGGGCAACTGAAAATCTTAGGATGGATGGCTCACCAGCAGATACCTGCATGGACCAGTCCCTCCACCCTGATCCAGCAACTCTGTATACAACTTAAATCCACTAACGTCATAGAGTGGAGGTAAGAGTGGGGACAGACAGAGAAATGATGGAGTTTTAGTTTCTAACAGTTGTCTTAATGGGAGGTCAAAACCTAAATTTTTTGAAATTAAAATTTTGTATATACCTACACCTCTTTAACAAAATGTTTCTTTCAGGAAATCTTGTTTTGCTGTCTAAACCCAGTGCACTGGATTCAGAATCTACCCTGTTCTGTTTGCATGACTAGCAGAACTGAATGCTGAACATTACTTACAGAGACTTCATTTCTTTATCTTCAATCTGTTTTTCTTCTTTAGTCAAATCCATGATGTTTTTCTCCTCTTTAACATATTATAATATATCTGCTCTAGCCTTCTAAACAATTTGGGGAAAAAAAGTACCAAGAGAAGACTTATTGGTAACTTGTCAGCTTTTTAATCTCATTTCACAATGCAGTCTGGTAAAATATGAAATTTCAAAGTTAATTTATAAAAGACTAACAGTAGTCTTCAAATTATAATAAACCTTGTTTAATCTCAGGCCCCAAACATTCATCACCTAGAAATATGTCTGTTGTAAATGAAATGGTATCTTTATGCCTGAGACAGGAACTATCAGGGTGCGTCATTTTTATCTTCCTTTTATTCCCTAGGCCAATCCTATCCTACACACCTAGAAAAGGTTATGGGAGTAATATCAGACTTCTTTCCACTAGAGCCAAATTATGCTTGTACCTCGCATACTGTGATATCTGTGTGCAGACCATTCTTACATTTTGAATTCAGATTGGAGAGAGTATTGCATTAGAAAGATCCAAGCACTAAGTATTATCATATCAGTAGGAGAGAGTAGATTTTTTGTCACATGCATAACATCTATTTCTGCTTCATTGACTACATTAAAGCCTATGACTATGTGGATAAAACAAACTGGTAAATTCTTCCAGAGATGAGAATACCAGACCATTTTACTTGTCTCCTGAGAAACCTGTATGCAGGACAAGAAGCAACAGTTAGAACCAGATATGGAACAACAGGCTGGTTCAAAATTGGGAAAGGAATATGTCAAGGCTATATATTGTCACCCTGATTATTTAACTTCTATGCAGAGTACATCACGTGAAATGCAGGCTGGATGACTCACAAGCTGGAATCAAGATTGCTGAGAGAAATAGCAGCAGCCTCAGATATGCAGATGATACAACTCTAGTGGCAGAAAGTGCAAAGGAGCTAAAGAGCCTCTTGATGAGGGTGAAAGAGGAGAATGAAAAAGCTGGCTTAAAACTCAATATTCAAAACACTAAGATCATGGCATCTGGTCCCATCACTTCATGGCAGATAGATAGGGGAAAAGTGGAAACAGTGACTGATTGTATTTTCTTGGGCTCCAAAATCACTGTGGATAATGACTGCAGCCGATTAATTAAAGACACTTGCTCCTTGGATGGAAAGCTATGATAAACTTAGACAGCATATTAAAAAGCAGAGACATCACTTTGCCAACAAAGGTCCACATAGTCAAAGCTATGGTTCTTCCAGTAGTCACGTACAGATGTGAAAGTTGGAACATAAAGAAGGCTGAGAGCCAAAGAATTGATCCTTTTGTGGTGCTGGAGAAGACTCTTGAGATCCCTTGGACAGCAAGATCAAACCAGTCCATCCTAAAGGAAATCAATCCTGAATATTCACTGGAAGGACTGGTGCTAAAGCTAAAACTCCAATATTTTGGCCACCTGATGTGAAGAGCCACCTCATTGGGAATGACCTTGATGCTCGAGAGATTAAGGGCAAGAGAAGGAGTGGGCAGCAGAGTATTGGATGGTTGGATGGCATCACAGACTCAATGGATATGGATTTGAATAAACTCTAGAAGATAGTGAAGGACGGGGAAGACGGGCATGCTGCAGGTCATGGGGTCACAGAGAGTTGGACAAGACTTAGCAGCTGAACAACAACAATGCTTAATTAGTTCAAACAATTCCACTAAGATCTTTTTTAAAGAGTAAGAAACACCACTATATTTGCATTATCATATTATCCTTGTTTAACAATTGTGTCCATACTAACCAAAGGAAGTATTGACTGTGTGGAGATTTGTTTATTATCAAGTAAATAAGAGACTTACAAATAAAAGTGATTTAGTTTTATGGTTAAATAAAGGTTTCTCTGTAGATGAGAAGACTGTTATAATGATAAACTGTAAAAAAGAAAGAAAAATGGTATTTCTTGCCTTTAAGATAGGGCAATGAAGTATCTATCTTCAAGAAGCTTTCATTTAATTTCAACTTCTGATGCAAAATGCTATCAGCTTCTCTTTTTATTGTGTCTGCATTGTTAGAGGTAAACTGAAATTTGAGTAACACATTTATTTTCAAACCATTATTACTTGGCCTGAAAAACAAAAATATCAGAATAAACAAGTGAGGATGTAGCATAATAATGACTATTTTATAACTTATTACATAAATATAGTTATATCTTCAAGAAAATACAATATAAATATTTTATCCTCTTCATTGTCATGGATATTTTCCCTTTCTGTATCATATAGGTGTTAATACCTGAATTACTCCTAGTTTGTAAAAGTTGATCATATTTAGGGAGGGGAGAATATCTGAAAATGGTAAATTTTTTTTTCCCCCTGGACAAATAAAAACACCTGTTAAATTCATCAACCTTGTATTTTATTCTTGATTTAAAAAAATCCATTATATTTGTTTATTGTTTAAAATGTAAGTTGAGAGAAGTGTTTAATGATTATAAGAATCTTTAACTGAAATACAAAAAACTTTAAAAGGACAACCAGTAGAATATATTTCATCACTACCCAAGTTACAGCACTCTCTCCCTAAATGTACTCTGTAAAGAAGAAATAACAATTAAATGTAATAATTTTAAATTATTTTTACTCTCAGTATATCTTAATTTTTTACATCATATCCAGAAAGCAAATAACTGAAAAAAACTAAATAATACAAAGTTGCCTTTTCATCAAAGTAATTAGCTATAATTACCTAACATTGAAAACATGAGACTTGATGTAATGATGATTTAAACTGGATCTTTGAAATATCTCATCTATCTGAGAAAAGAAAAAAAAAGTGTAGAACTTTGTTAAATATGAATTTTGCACATTTCAGTATACTACAAAAATGCTTGTATAAAATGTACAGTGATTCAAATAGCATTAACTTCTAAGTTTGTTTACAGCTGTGGCCAGAAAGCTCATTTGGACATAATCTTGTCATAAAGGTCATCTTTGTAACTGAATGTTGGTATTTGAATAAATTACTACCTGGTCAAGGATGAATGATAAAAAGAATCGAATGAGGGTCACATATTTCAACAGTCAGTACAGAGACTGAATTTCATTCAAAACTTGCTATGAATGGACTTAACAACCACTATCATTCAAACATAATTATCATCCCCATGAATGTGATTAAAAATAAGCTTTTTAGGCTTTGGTGAAAATTTATAGGCTGTGTTTTGAAACTGTGGTAAATGGGGAAGATGAGGAAAATGTGTATTTTGGGGAACACTTTTTAAAAACTAATATACTTATCAAGAAAAAGCCATCACATCTTTACCTAGAATCGCATAACAAAATATTACATATTCTGCACAAAGTTTTTTTCACCTAAGTATTTGTTTAGGATGTATTTTTGGAAAGACACACAAATCCCACTCAGTTGCATCCTTCGACTCATTTCATCAGCTTCTGCTTTTGGTTGGGAAAGATCTAAAGAAGTATTTCTAAACCTGGCAATGATCTGCCATCTTTGGTCAGTGCTAGACTCAGTAGAAGCTGTGTATAAATTGAAGTCTTCAGTGAAAGAGCTAGTCTGTGTGTTTCTCTGATACATTTTCAGGAATAAAATGTTCAGTATAAGTTGCCTAATGGGAAATGTATCAGGTCATGCACACAGTAGGTGCTTACTATATTGTATGTGGTAATGTTTGTACCTAACTAAGATATGTCTTGAGATAAATCTAATATATTTTTGTGTGTGTGCATTTGAGCTACCTATTTATCTCTTGGGCTTATGTTGTTCAGCATATGGTACAATTATCCTTTGTCCAATGTATTGTTCCAGTCTCCCTGAGATAGTTAATTAGCAAAGGATTAACAAATAAAAATAGGATTAGCCAGGATTAGCAAATAAAAATATAGTTAAGCTTTAATTTCAGATAAACAATGAATTATTTTTTAGTATAAGCATGAAATATATACTCAGGAGAATCTGAAATTAAAATCTAACTGGGCATTCTTTGTTTTTCTGGCAACCCTAACATAACTGCAATTTTGTATGTTCTCAAATTGCCTCTTATTATAATTTAAACTCCTTAATAATAATATTGTCAGGGTAGGAAGGATGGCAGAAAAGCTCAGACTTACCTCATTACTGATTTTTTGTTTCAGGTCTGTCCTATTTTTTGAATGTTCCACTGAAAAATCAGGATTATATTCAATACTAGGGATTTGGAAGGAAGTTTGGTAATAATGAACCTTCTGATCTGGAAGGGAGAACAAAAATGGATCATTTGATTTGTATAACTATTGGAAGGGATGATATGCAGAAAACTCCTGTAACTGACAAGTTGTTGGGAATTAAACACAACAGCTGTAGCCAACATTTCCTTTAACCCTTTATTAAGATCACACATTCTCATAATCACATGGTTGTCAGCTACATCCTGACACAATTACCACCTGTTAGTGGTAATTTATAAATTTAAACTGTTAATAAACAATAATAGTAGAATGTATTATATTAAAAAAGCTGACCTCAAAGTTAGAATTGCTACTAAAATAATATTTTGCTCTCAGTAGATTATATATTATTAAACAATACAATAACATATGATATGATTCTACTGTACTGTTTGAGAGAAAATATTATATGAACCAATTCAAATTTTAAATGCTAGAAGCAATTTTTACACATAAATTTTTACGTTTCCCAAATGTAGACAAACTTATGCAAATAAAAGTATTTTACATTTATATAAACTATTATTGCAATGAAAATTATACACTAAAATATTAGAAAAGGGTTTCTAAAATATTAAAATTTTAAAATCGAATGTCTAGATATTTAAATTTTCAAAATAATGCAATAAGATTCTTACCAAATACCAAAAAATAAACAAGGAGACCGATGATTACTGCTAGAACCAACACAACAGTGGTAATAATAAGGGCAATCATCCATGGTTTCAGTGAATGTATTCTTCTACCTGGAACTGATGGCCTTTTGAGAAAGAGTTGTATGTTACAAACAAATAGAACTTAAACACTGGAATCTCAATTTCACATAGCTTTGGTATAGAATATTTTTTTCTGGAATTCATAGTTAGCCGTTACTGCATTTAGTAAAATTGAAATATATTTTTCTATAAAAAATTAGAAAAAGTGCCATTAAAGGTCTCATTGGCATTTGACTTTATATTTTGATTTTAAAAAGTCAGAATTGTACTGTACTTTATTACTATTTCTTTTGTTTCTGGTTCATTATATTAGATGTTCTAAAATATTTTTGCTTTTGTAAATGAACTAATACCTTATATTTGGTTTATTTGCCTCAAATCATATGAGTCTCAAAGATTGAGGGCTTCTGGGGACACTCTTCTTGTTCTAGCTTGAACAGACTCAGAGAGATTACTAAATCCTCAAAGTTGGATATTGGAAGAATTGGCACTAGGACATGGATTTTGGGACTCTTTCACACTTCTTATACCCATAATCCCTATTTATAAGACAAGTAATCTATAATGCATATGAAGAGCATCTGAAATAGGACAGGTTGAAGAAAAGAAAACAGAATGGAATTAAAAGGAAAAAATAATATGTGAACCAAAATGATATCATTAATATGACAAACAAATAAATAGTGATAGCTTGGCATTTTGGACCAAGGAACTATGTGTTGTGAGAACCATTGGTGTTATATAATAAACATCTATTTCATAAGACAATAAGATTTTAAACTTGTGACTTTTATAGGTGATGTTGCACAGGCTAAGGACAGATTTATTTGAATACATAATCAATTTAAAGAAAAATATTAAGACAATAATATATTGAAATATATTGAAAATATAATGGAAAGAATGAAAGTGGAATGCAAATGACCGGTATTTGGGAAAATTTTGTGGAAGTGGGAAAATGTGGCAAAGCCTGTCTCCATCCTCTGTCAGGGTCCAGAGTCTAAGGACTAACTGAACAATGACAGAGTTGTGATGAGCATGGATTGTCTGGGAGGAGCTAATCCATGGGGAAACTGAACAGAAATAGCCTTTTGAAAGTTAAAGATACCGGTTTTTGTTCTGTTAAAAATTACACATGGAGAAGAAGAATAAGGAATTTTCTCCCTGGAGTTGGTAGCTGGTGGAAAATAGGTCCCAGATAAAAAATTAAAGATATTAACTAGGTGTGCCTTTTGGCATCAGTGATCTGGAAGGACTAGGGATGCTTGATGCTTTTGAACTGTGGTGCTAGAAGTCTCTTGAGAGTCCCTTGGACTGCAAGGAGATCAAACCAGTCAATCCTAAAGGAAATCAATTGGAAGGACTGGTGCTGAAGCTGAAGCTCCAAAATTTTGACTGCCTGATGTGAAGAGCCGGCTCACTGGAAAAGACCCTGATGCTTGGAAAGAGGGCAGGAAAAGGGGGTGACAGAGGATAAGATGGTTAGATAGCATCACCAGCTCAAGGTCATGAATTTGTGCAAACTCTGGGGGATAGTGGAGGACAGAGGAGGCTGGTGGGCTGCAGTCTATGGGGTTGTAAAGAGTGGGACAAGACTTAGTGACTGAAAAACAACAGCAGCACTGCATCTTTACATCTGGGCAAGAAGATAGAGGCAGTTTCCCCACTCAGAACCATCAACCTGACCTCTCATAAGTATCTCAGGTAGCACCAAATCTGAGTTCTTCTGTGTTTCTGGAAGGATCTAAAGTTAACGTTACTCTGGCCTTCTACTCTTTGGTTGGTGGGAAGAGTATTACATCTGCAAACATTTGAAGTATCTATAAAAGAGCTGGGATCCTGCTTGGGCCCAGGCAAGTGCTGGTCAATGTATGCATCACGTTTATTAATATAAGATCACAGGCAATCATGAACTCAGTTGAGATTTGCTGAGCTTCTTCTGTGTGCCACTTTCTGCTTGAGACTCAAAATTGAATAATATATAGGTTCCAATCTTCAAAGAATGTGTGATCTAGAAACATATTAAGTAACAATTGTAATAGAAATGATAAATGTCATGATGGAATTATGCTTGGTACGCTATGGAAACTGAGTGGGTACATGGTTTTGCCTTAGAGAAGGTGTCTTGTGAACCGCTTCTTGAAGGCTGAGAAGGAAGAATTGGCAAGAATGGATGTATCGCAGGCAGAGGGAATAGTATAAATTAAGGTGACATGAAACAAGGACAAGAATGTCTCAAGAACATACTTGAGAAAGTAGAGTTCATAAATGAGAATGGAGGTGAAGTTAATTAAGAGAGAGCAATTAGTTAGCTTGGTGGATATTTATTGAGCAGTACTATGTATGGAAATGGCTACACACTCCAGTATTCTTGCCTGGGAAATCCCATGGACAGAGGAGCCTGGAGGGCTATAGTCCATGGGGTTGTAAAAAGTCAGACACGACTGAGTGACTAACACTTATTTACATATGTAAATGCAGGGGAATATAGAAAAGAATCTTCAATATTCCCATACAGGAACTTACAGTATTTTAGAGGAGGGGCATAGTATAACACATTGTACCAGATTTGCAGAGCATTTCTAATAGAGTTTCAAAGAAGCACTAATGATTTCTCCTTGGAGGAAGTAATGGCTGAAAAATAATGATACTTTTTAAAACTTGAAAATGCCAGATCCATCTTCTCATTCTTTCCTCCTCTGTATCAGATATAGAAAACCATTCATAAAGAGGGAGATTGTTTTGCAGCATAAATCTCATCAAAATGATGTGGTTTCTTGTTGAACTGTTTGAACTCCAGGAAATCACTGTGACTTACTTACCATTTTATGTAAGGGTCATAAGTGAAAAATTGTTTGAGTTTGTTTCCTTAACCACACAGAAAGTATAAGTGCTAGTTGCTCAGTTGTGTCCAATTCTGTGTGACCCTATGGACTGTAGCCCACCAGGCTCCTCTGTCCATGGAATTCTCCAGGCAAGAACACTGGAGTGTGTTGCCATTCTCTTGTCCAGGGAATCTTCCCAACTTAGGGATCAAACCCAAGTTTCCCTCATTGCAGGCAGATTCTTTACTGTCTGAGCTACCAGGAAAGCATGCTGATATGCCATCAAATATTTATTAATATATGTTTTTGTTTTAAATAAAACAATGCTTTATTCCTGATTTATTTTAGTTCTAACCCAATTTTATCTTAAACATTGACTAATTTCAGTGGTTGTTTGATATTGGTAGAGATTATACCTCGTAGGTTCTTGGTAGATATTTGTTTACTAAATAAAATATTGTAATATTGCTTATAAGGTACAAGCAACCCAAAACTACTTGCAACAGAAAAACTATTTTTAGTAGAGAGTTTTGCTAGAGATGAATTACTTCAAACATGGCACGAGGAGAAATCAGATTAAACACTTATTTGGAATCAAGATACAATTGTACATTTTGTACTTATAAATTGCTAATGGGCAGCTTTCTCCTCTTCCTTTCTTGGTTTCTCCTTCCCCCTAACCCTTCGGATACAAAGAATTTAATTTTGGTCAGACTGTTCCAATAAGGTGACTAGACAGGTTCACTGTAGTTAGGAAAATCCAGCCTTAGAAAAGCCTTTGACATCCAAACAAAAGAAAATTTTAAGTGACCTCACCTTTGAGGCATTCACATCAAAGTGAAGATGATCAGTGGCTAAAGCTATCCTTTCCACAGGCTTTAGAAAGCCTTTCACGAAGAGTCAAATTACTTTTGATAAGTGTCATCCTTTTACTCCCTCCTCTTGTTGTTGTTGTTGTTCGGTTGTCTAGTCGTGTCCGACTCTTTGCGACCCCATGAGCTGCAGCACTCCAGGCCTTCCTGTGTCTCACCACCTCCCGGAGTTTGCCCAAGTTCATGTTCATTACATCCATCATGCCGTCCAGCCATCTCATCTTTTGACGCGCTCTACTTTTGTTTAAATTCTGAGGGGGCTTATCAGCCAGACTGGCTTCCCAGGTGACACTAGTAAAGAATCTGCCTACCAATTCAGGAGAGACAGTTTTGATCCCTGGGTCACGAAGATCCTCTGGAGGAGGAAATGGCAACCCACCCCAATGTTCTTGCCTGGGAAATCCCATGGACAGAGGAGCCTGGTGGGCTATAGTCCATGGGGTTGCAAAGAGTCACTTGTGACTGAGCACTCCCAGACACATTATCCAGACTATCTCATGAGGAGGTATTCAACCAAACCTCAGAATAGAAAGAACTTACCCTTCTCTTTTCATTATCAACCATTCTCTTTCAATGTTACCACTTTTACCAAAGTACATCTTCAGGTTATTTCACTGTACATGGCTCTCTGAGCATCTATTATTTTTCCTGGAGCTTTTTCAAATGCTTTATTTAATCAAAATGTTGTCAGTCAGTGAATCAATGTGTGTGCATGCTAAGTCACTTCAGTTGTGTCCTACTCTTTGTGACCCCATAGACTGTAAGTCTCCAGGCTCCTCTGTCCATGGGATTCTCTAAGCAAAAATATTGGATTGTCATGCCCTCCTCCAGGGGATCTTCCTGATCTAGGGTTCGAATCCACTTCTCTTTTGTCTCCTGCATTGGCAGGTGGGTTCTTTACCATTTGCACCATGTGGGAAGCCCAATAATTCAAATATGAGGAATAAAGTGATTTTTCTGCACAGCAGCCACCACATGATTTGAGGGCTTCTGGTCTCTGAAAGAGGTTGCCCAGCAGGGCAATTAAGAGTGTAGTTTCTGCAGCCAGCCTACCTGAGTTTTTATCCTGACTCCCCACTGCAAGACCTTGGACAGTCATTCAACTTCTTTGTGCCTCAGCTTCCTTATGGTAAGATGAAAGTAATAATACCCCCTTTGTGGGATTTATTGAAAATATTAAATGAGTTAATATATGAAAGGGTACTTAGAACTGTATCTAAAACAAGGTGAGGACTTATGAGTTTGGATTATTTTCTTATTTTTATCATCAAAAGCAACTGAAAATGTTAGCAAGGAGTTTGTACATAAATGGAGTGGAGTGAGCTGGTGGGAAGTTTATCTAGATGGTGGATGTGCTGTTCATGAAAGAAAAATGTGAGAACTGGTGTTTAGAACTTCAGAATCTGAGTGATGACACTGCAGCAAAATACACAGAGCTAGGGAAGCAGCTTGGGAGACTAGCAAAGCCCCGATTTTCCCTGTGGAGAGTTCCAGAAATAGAATCATTCTATCTGGGTTGAGGAAGGACTTCAGAGCCTTCAAGAGAAATCATAGGATTCAGAAGTGGACATTATGCTCACATGATGAGCATCCTTGAGGAAATAATTACTGGGCAAAAACAGTGGGTATGGGAAAATCCAAGGCAAAACAATACAGATGAATCATCTAGCTGGGGTTTTAATTCATCACCTGAGGAAGATGGAATAACTCTGGAAAAAAATTGTTATCCAAATATCAGTAGGTGGTGGTGTTATTACTCATAATAACAGTGGCTGAACAGTGATTATGACCATCATTTCAATTGTACCACCGGATATTAGGAGACTTTCATTAAATCTGTAATGTGGATAGACTTATTCAAAGTTGTGTAAAAGATTAAGTGATTTGTGCTTTCTTTTATGCTTCATGTTCTGACAAGCTGTGTATATTGTTTACATAACTCCGCATAATGCAAATAAGAAAGATATAATGTTTCATAAATAAAAAGTTGATGGATGTCATAATTAAAATGCAATTAAAATAATTAGTGTGTTAGTTGATAAGAGTTCAAAAGGAAATAAACAAGGTCAGAGAGTGTTACTATTCAGAGCTCTGCTCATTAATGCAAATTTACATGGTGAAATTCTATGAGAAGCTGTTCCTTGAAGGGAATTTTAGAACACTTAGGTCATTAAAGCATGATGAAAACCAGAAAGAGGGCATGTACCATTGACCTGGGCTGTTGCAGAAGATCAGCTGGAGCAGTACTTTCCACCCACTTTGGCTTCAATTTTTTTTTGTACATTTTCCTGATTTCCTACTAATGTTTTCAATTAAGCATCATTTATCTTTAATCATGTCTCTTCCTACTGATATTTACCAACAAATTTTGTCCTTTTGTACAACACAGGGCTTCTCTGAACACTGAAACATGTCCTAACGTGTCAGCTACAAATCCTCCCTAATGAAAGAGTTCTGGTACTATATCTGAGCATTGGGAGATAGTTTTATTTGAAAAAATAAAGTTTAAAACATGAAATGGCAATTAAATGAGGATTTTCTTGAGTCAGAAAGAATTACTGAAGGAACTGTTTGATACTGCTGTTGAGGTCTCCTGAATGCCAAATTGGAAGATGGTGAGAGGCAGGTAACTGACAGCTTCAGTGAACAATAGCTCTCAGGAGCTTTTATATTTAATGAAAACACCCTTTTGAGCTTTCTAGAACTTTTTGGTGTCTTCCCTCCTTCTTCTTTCCTTTTGTCTCTTTCCTTCTTTATGTCTTTAACAGCTTTATTGAGATGTAATTCACATACCATACAGTTCACTACCTTAAAGTATGCAATTCAGTTGTTCTCAGTGTGTTCACAAAAGTTGTCCAACCATCATCACAATCAATTTTCAAACATTTCATCACCCCAAAGAGAAACTCCATACCCATTAATAGTCATTCTCTGTTTTCCCCTAACCCTTTCACTCTAGACAACCACTAATCTACTTTCTGTCTCTGTGGATTTGTTTATTATGGATATTTCATATAAATAAAATCATATGAAGTCTTGGTTACTTGTCTTCTTTCACTTAATGTCGTATTTCAAAATTCATCATTGTGGTAGCGTGTGTCACCTCCATACAGTTTTCCATAATGAAAGGTAAAACTTCATTTCTTTTATTGTCAAATATTATTCCATTTTATGGATATGCTATGATTTATTTATGTATTCATCAGCTGATGGATATTTGAATTGTTTCTACTTTTGGCTATTATAAATAATGGTACAATGAACATTAATGTTCAAAGTTTGTATGTACATGTTTTCATTTCTTTGCATGCATATCAAAGAGTTAAATATGGTCATGTGCTAAATCTATGTTTAATATTTAGAGGAACTGCTAAACGTTTCCAAAGTGTCTATGCATTTTACATTTCCACTGACAATCTAAAAATGTTATAATTTCTCCACATCTTCACTAATCATTTTTTATTTGCTGTGGTGTAGTGGTTTTGGGGCTTCCCTGGTGACTCAGATGGTAAAGAATCTACCTTCAATGCCAGAGGCCTGGGTTTGATCCCTTGGTTGGGAATGGCCCCTGGAGGAGAGCATGGCAATCCACTCCAGTATTCTTGTCTGGAGAAGACATAGACAGAGCCACAGACAGAGAGCCTGGAGGCCACAGTCCATGGGGTCACAGAGTCAGACACAACTGAGTGACTAAGCACAGTACAACACAGTGGTTTTGATCTTTTCTACCTTCTAGTTTCTTCTGACTCATTCTTATTATGTCACTCTTTCCACTTGAGTCTGTTCATTTCTTATTCCCATCACCTTTTACCTCCCTTTACCTTTTAATCAAATAAAGCAAATATATGTATTAACAATATTATTTACAGTTTTCTAGATTACCCATTTTCTGAAATCTGAAATCACAGACATCTTCCTCTCAACAACTCCTTTACCGCATCAGTCACCACTGAATTGTCTTTCCTATTTGTCTTTTTCCCATTTGCTTAATACCATCCAACCTTAGGCATTCATTGTGTCTTATCTGAACAAGCACAGTGGCCATTAATAGATCTCTTTATCTCCAGATGATTTCCTATGAAATATCTACATTCTACAGCATTACAGTGAGAACTGTCTTCTAAATATACAGCTCTACTAATGTGATGTCCTTGTGTAAAAACTCTCAGATGTTTATCAATACGAAGACTGTACTCTTTAGATTAATATTCATTCATTCATTCAATAAATACCTAAGCCAAAGAGTAAGATTCAACTCATGAAAGGAAAACACACTGATGACTAAAGAGTGACTGGAAGTCAAGGGGAGACAGTGTTTAAGGAATCATGCCCAAAGAAATGCCCTTTGAGCTAAGAGATAAATAGTGAGGAAACATCTAGAAGAACTGGGCAAAGAGCAACCAGGTGGTAGCAAGTTCCTAGAGCTGGAACAGGAGTGAGTTTGTTAAGTTCCAGAAGAAAAGAACATAGTATGTTGGATCACAGTGGGTCCAGGGAAATGTAGAAAACGCTCAGCTAGAGAGACAAGCAAGGACCAAATCATGGGGTCTCTGAAATCCATGGCAAGGTTTTATTTATTCTGAGAGTTTATAAGAACCCAGTGGGCAGTAATATGGGAGGGACATTGATATGCTTTACATTAAAAAAATAATGTCTGTCGTTTGCTGTGTCTTAACTCACTTTTGGGTTCTTAATATATATAGTACTTCCCTTCACATGTTTTATTCTCTTTCTTACAGCCACCCACCCCTGTTCTACTCACAGTATCCCCTTGGCCGAAAATATCCTCTCTCCCTCTGTGTTTCTAACCTCCTATTCTCCAGTGGCTGACATTTCCATTTGTTTGTTTCTTTTTCAATTTTTTAAAAAGATTTTTTGATGACTAATTTTACAGTTTTAATTGAATGTGTTCCAATATTACTTCTGGGTTTTTTTTTTTTTTTTTTTGGCCCTGAGGTATGTGCAATCTTAGCTCCCTGACCAGGGATTGACCTCACAGCCCCTGCATTGGAAGCTGAAGTCTTAATCACTGAGCCTCCGGGGAAATCCCTGGTGTTTCCATTTCTGAAAACCTTTCAGTGTGCTGTTCCAAAGCCCTCTATAAGGGCCAAATCCATTAATCTATTCACAGCTATCCCACTCCAGTTAACAGCTACCTTGACGTTTCCCATCCTGCTTTGTTGCTATCTATTTTGTTATAGTGATCATGTTCTATTTTATATTCTGGCTGTTTGTGCCAGTGACCTTGTCCTTACCTGCCCACCTTCATACTCAAACTCCATATCTTGTCATTACCAAGAGCTTTGATTTCTCCATAAACTAAAATTTAATTTAGTCATCAAACTCTTCAATTGTCATGACATATCCTTCTAGTTCACTGTCTTAGTACCCTGACTTCAATCCCACTGAGATTTATAATCCACAGAACCTACCATCTTTTCACTGTCACTCTCATGTTGACGTTGGTCTCTAACCTATCATAAATCTTATTGTTGCTTTCAGTGACTAAGTTGTGTCCAACTCTTTGTGACCACATGGACTGCAGCACACTAGGCTTCCCTGTCCTTCACTGTCTCATGGGAGTTTGCTCAGATTCACGTCCATTGAGTTGGTGATGCTATCTAACCAGCTCATCCTCTGCCACCCTATTCTCCTTTTGCCTTTGGTCTTTCCCGGCATCAGAGTCTTTTCCAATGAGTCAGCTCTTAACATCAGGGGGCTGAAGTATTGCAGCTTCAGAAATCAGTCCTTCCAGTGAATATTCAGGTTTGATCTCCTTGTTTTCCAAGGGATTCTCAAGAGTCTTCTCCAGCACCACAGTTTGAAGGCATCAATTCTTTGGCACTCAGCCTTCTTTATGGTTGAACTCTCACATCCATACATGACCACTGGAGAAACCATAGTTTCTTGACTATATGGATTTTTGTCGGTAAGATGACATTCTTGCTTTTTAATATGCTATCTAGATTCATCAGAACTTTCCTTCTGAAGAGCAAGCATCTTTAAATTTCATCGCTGCAGTCACCACCTGCAGTGATTTTGGAGCTCAAGAAAAGAAAATCTGTCATTGTGTCCACTTTTCCCCCTTCACTTTGCTGTGAAGTGATACGACAAGATGCTATGGTCTTAGTTTTTGGATGTCGAGTTTTAAGTCAGCTTTTTCACTCTCCTCTTTCACCCTCATCTAGAGGCTCTTTAGTTCCTCTTCACTCTCTAATGAAAGTATGTGTGATATGATAACAAAAGATAAAAAATATTCAAGGAGAGATTGATCCAAATTGTCCAATGTGGTTAGGAAATTAAACATGATAAAAGTTTAGAATAACCAGTGGATTAAATAATAGTGGATCACAGTGACCATAACAGGTGAAGGAATAGAGTATCAAAGTTACAAACTAAATGTTAAGGGTTTGAGGAATAACTGGAAGAAAGGAGATGAAACAATGGATATAAACAATTTTTTATGAGTTGAGTTATAGATTGGAAGAGAGAGAAGTTATGGCATTGATGGAAATTTTTTTTAATGAATATGTAAGTTTTGAGTATACTTGAAAAGAGAAAGTGAAAATATTAGTTGCTTAGTCATGTCCAACTCTTTGGGATCACATAGATTGTAGCCCACAAGGCTCTTCTGTCCATGCAATTCTCCAGGCAAGAATACTGGAGTGGGTAGCCATTCTCTTCTCCAGGGGATCTTCTAGACGCAGGGATCAGAAGCAGGTCTCCTGAATTACAGGCAGATTCTTTACTATCTGAGCCAACAGGGAGCTTGTAGAGATGCTGAAGTTTGGAGGAGGACTGAGTTGAGAGCACAGCTGAAGGATCACGAATTCTAAACTATTAAGTTCACACATACAAAATTGCCATTTGTGTAGGAAAAAAGTGGTAATATATTGACAACTTCATATGGTTCAATATAGATTGGAGAACTTGAATGAACTGCAGGCATCCTCTTGAGAATATGAATGGACATAGGTAGATTTGTTGGTTTGAGGTAAGGAAGCTGAAGGAATTCTCGTCTAACTGATCATCAAAATATATCTTAGAAATAGAAACATGAGAGGACAGGTGGTGAGAGCTGGCAGCTTGAGGAGGCTAGGGAAATAGAAAACAGTAATTATATAAAGTGAGAGCAGGGAATAAGGGGATGTAATGGTTAGAGCTGAGGGCTCAGATGAACAGTCACTTCATACACATTTGTTGCATTCCCAGTGTTCTGTCTTGGCAGAGATGAACCATTGTTCAGAGTTATATCCTCTCTAGAATTTATCCACATATAAATGATGAAGGAAAATATGTGGCAAGAAAATTTAGTGGAGTTTAAGACATTGAAAAATTTGTTCCATTGATGAATTTAAGGATCACAAGAGAAACCAAGAGGAATGTATGTATGTGTGTGTGATGTGTGTTTGGTGGAGGTGGCAAGCTGAAGGATAGGAAGAATTCATAGACTGGAAAAACCAATGAATAATTTTTAAAAAGTGGATGCTTTATACACTAGAAGTAACTAAGACTGTAAGAGGAATGTTAGAATAGTGATAGTTGTCCAAAAGTATGATTCAGAGAGTCATGACAAAGTCTAGGGTGTAGGATGAGAGTAATATTTGAAGAGCAGGTTACAGTGATGAGACAAGGAAATGAATGAGTAGGATTTCAAGGTCAATCAGCATGGACACTGAGGCTATTTAGGGTAAAAGTAGGACTTGGAGTAAAGAATAATACAGGGAAGCAAGTGTCAGCCTTTAATAAATAAAAGGCATTCTCATGGGTCCATGAGGACAAAGATGAGGAAGGAAAAGGGTGCAAGCAGAACTGTGTGAGCCTCAAAGGAATAAGGAGGTTTACAGGGATGTGGAAAGGAATGATCTGAGGTGGCATTAAGAAATGAGGACAAGGCAAAATCTGGATTGAGGAGATCCCCTGGAGAATGGATAGGCTACCCACTCCAGTATTCATGGGCTTCCCTGGTGGCTCAGTGGTAAAGAATACGTCTGCAGTGCCAGAGACCTTGGTTCAGTCCCTGGGTTGGGTAGATTCCCTGGAGGAGGGCATGGCAACCCACTCCAGTATTCTTTCCTGGAGAGTCCCATGGACAGAGGAGCCTGGTGGGCTGCAGTCCATGGGATCATGGAGTCGGACACAACTGAGCGACTAAGCACAGCACATATGTCACTATACCTAAATACAGAATGGCTCACTAGACAGGTAAAATATTTCTGTATACAAAGGAGTCTTTAAAAATAGTATGAAACCCAATTAAGTGGATATTAAGATAACACAGAATATTCAAACAACCAGTAGCTGATGAGTTGTTAGTTGGAAGTTGGTCCCAAATAAATCTGAAGAATGACTAATGGTTCAACTAACATGTCACAAGTATTCTACTTGGTACTGGCATGCACAAGGAAGACTAAGATATGTTTTCTTCATAGTGGCCATGAGTGACAAAATTGAATAACTAAATGTTTGTTTGGGTATACCAAATAGAAAAAGTCCTCTGAGACTTAATTACTCTGGGGCATGGATCATCAATGGAAAGAGTAGAGACAGCTTTTCAACAACACCTCTTCCAGCTCTTCCCAGCACCCTCATCCCTTACTATTCTTGTGAGGCACAAAGCCAAAGAAGGCCTAGGCTAATATGGCAAAAATCTGTAAAGTAGGCCTACTGACTTTTCTGAATAGTAGGACAGACTGTCAAATTTTTAAGGATTTTGGTCCTCAAGGTGAAAATTTTGAAAACCTTGAAAATGGAAAGTAATAAGAATAGAGAGATCTAAATGGTTTGTTAGTCTGCTAACCAGATGTAGGTCTTTTGCTTTTCTCTGATTTTTACTTTAGTCTATTTTTTTTTAATCTCTTTACGTCACTTTCATTTCTCTCCTTACCTTTCTGGTAGATTTCTCTTTCCATTAACCAGCTACAACATTTAACCAGAATTGACATTTACATAAGTCTTAAAAGAAGCTGAATTAAAACTGGAGAGGAAAACATAGGCAGAACACTCAATGATGCACTCAATGACACAAACCAAGCAAGATCCTCTATGACCCACCTCCCAGAGTAATGGAAATAAAATCAAAAGTAAACAAATGGGAGCTGATTAAACTTAAAAGCTTTTGCACATCAAAGGAAACTATAAGCAAGGTATACATGAATGGGAGAAATACCTGCTCTTCAAATATTACTCTCATCCTACACCCTAGACTTTGTCATAACTCTCTGAATCATATTTTTGGACAACTATCACTATTCTAACATTTCTCTTACAGTCTTAGTTACTTCTAGTGTATAAAGCATCCATTTTTAAAATTTCTCCCAACCCTCAGAATGGGAGAAAACAATAACAAATGAAACAACTGACAAAGGATTAATTTCCAGAATATGCAAGCAGCTCATACAACTCAATACCAGAAAAACAAACAACCAATCAAAAAGTGGGAAAAAGACCTAAACAGACATTTATCCAAAGAAGACATGCAAATGGCTAATGAACATATGAAAAGATGCTCAACATTACTCATTATTAGAGAAACGGAAATCAAAACTGCAATGTTAGATCACCTTACACTGGTCAGAATGGCCCTCATCAAAAAGTCTACAAAAAATAAATGCTGGAAAGGATTTGAAGAAGAGGGAACACTTTTGCACAGTTTGGTGGGAATGTAAATTGATATTGCCACTATAGAAGATGATATGAAGATTCTTTAAAAAGCTAGGAATAAAACCACCATATGACCCAGCAATCCCACTCCTAGGCATATACCCTGAGGAAACCAAAATTGAAAAAGACACATGTATCCCATTGTTCATTGCAGCACTATTTACAATAGCTAAAACATGGAAGCAACCTAGATGTCCATTGACAGATGAATGGATGCAGAAGTTGTGGTACATGTACACCATGAAACATTACTCATCCATAAAAAGGAAAGCATTTGAGTCAGTTCTAATGAGGTGGATGAACCTAAAGCTTATTATACAGAGTGAAGTAAGTCAGAAAGAGAAAGATAAGCATTGTATACTAACACATATATACAAAATCTAGAAAAATGGTACTGAAGAATTTATTTGCAGGGCAGCAATGGAGAAACAGACGTGGAGAACAGACTTATGGACATGGGGAGAGGGGAGGAGAGGGTGAGATGTATGAAAAGAGTAACATGGCAAATTACATTACCATATGTAAAATAGATACTCAATGGGAATTTACTCTATGTCTCAGGAAACTCAAACAGAGGCTCTGTATCAACCTAGAGGGCTGGGATGGGGAGGGGAGGGAGGTTTAAAAGGGAGGGGATATATGTATACCTATGGCTGATTCATGTCAAACTTTGACAGAAAACAACAAAATTCTGTAAAGCAATTATCCTGCAATTAAAAAATAAATAAATTTTTAAAAAACTTTATGTTTATTTATTCCCATCTTATCAATACCAAAAAATGGTGACTGGTACTTAACAAATAGGTCTTGCATAAATCCATGACAGTTAAATATACTGAAGAGCAAAAATAATTTGATTAATTGAATTATCATTATTAGTACAGAATCATCATATTTCCCCTACAGATTAGAAATACTTTGAAGTAAAAATAAAAAGATTGTTAATAGCATCATCACTATGTTTATATTACTGTTCATTTGAAAAGAAAATCTTAGAGTGTGCCTGTTCTAGAAATAAGATCAATTAAGTGTGAAAAGTTGTTTTTATTTGTTTAATTTGTTCTGTTTTGTTTTAACCACCTAAACCTTAATTTGTGTCTCTAAGGTGAGCAAGGAGAAAGGGGAACAGTTTGAGTGATTGTAAAGAATTTGTTGGGAGGACTGTGGTCCAGAAATCTACGTATTTGAGTTTTATAGACAATATTCTATTATTACCAATGAAGACAAGAGTGCAATTCCAGTTAAAAGTCATTAAAAAGGACATCTGTAATTCCTTTATTACCTTGAACAGTTTGTACTTAATGACCTCATATTTGTGCAAGAAGAATTAATGTTCCAAATGAAACATTTGGAAAATGTATAAAAATGAAGATCAGACAGGGAAATGGAGGTTAAAACATTTAAGCTTATTTTCTGTAGATTTCCTTCCAAATTTATTTAAAGAACAAAATTTTAGAATTATTTATTCACTTCTCACTATTTTTTGCTTTTCACTTTTTATAGTTATATGTATAGACTATTCTTATATTGTTCTTTAATTTTTTATTTTAAAGACAAAGAATTTACCAAAGGACATTAAAGTTCTTATTTGCTTTTTGAAGTTTTAATAATATTTATCAATTTCAGAAGAAGGGCTATAACATGATACTTCCTATACGACCTATATATTTCTTCTATTTTCAGTGTATCTATTAAATGCATAATTTAGAAAGATCACAAATAGCATTCTAAACTGGGATGAGACAACACTTCATTACTTTCTCCATTTTTCCATGCCTGGAAACTTACACAATTTTACCTCAGGCTCTGTGTTTTTCCTCCCTTTCTCTGTTATTATGTCATTTTCCCATTAAATTTAAATTTCACAATTAAAATCCAACATGTGGAATTTTCATATTTAAAAAAAAATTGTTAGCATGGTTTCCTGAAATAAAGAGTTTTAACATTACTATGTTACTATTTTCTCCAATAGTAGAGGAAAATAAAACTATTAAATTCACAAATCAGAATAATTCCTGGATTGGAAGCCACAAATTTGAAGCATATCTTTTAAACATGAAATAAAATTGAACTTACTGATACATCATCTACTGTCGAGAATGCAAACTCTTCCACCTCTGAGCTGCTTTGTGATTTCTCGTCAAATGAGTAGCACCCTGGGCATTCTTTCAGCTGACTAAAGAAAGGATACTTAAAGGATTTAAAATGAACTAGTTGAACAAGTTGGGATGGGTAAACTTTGGCCAATAGTGTGACTTGAGGTGAAGAATCACTTGATAACCTTTGTCATAGCAAGTAAGAATTTCCTGGTTCTGGTTAATTAAATGAGAAAATATTGTGTCCAAAACCTAAGCAACACCCTTAATACTTGGAGCAGTTTTGTGTTTGTCTTTCAAGAGATGGTACTCTTTGTTCTGAGTCAGGACAGTCTGGTCTTCAGGCCCTGCCCTTTTCCCTTTTAGAGACAGGTGTGAAGTAAGATCAGAAGATCACCCTTTGAACAAGATCAACCTTTTTCAGAAAAAGTTGGATAGCTGTCCACTTGATTTTGTTAGTGCAATGGTCTAAGACATGTATGGATCTGGCCCAGTAATTCTTTGGTGTCTGCTTAAAGAGGGATCCAACTTTAAGTTGGAAAAGTGAAAATATATTGATGTTTGTGCCACCTGCCATTTTCAAGGGCTCTCCCAACTCATCTTGTGAACTTCTTTGTAGCTAAAATAGCATCTGAGCTTCCTAGATAACTCAGTGGTAAAGAAACTGCCTGAAATGCAGGAGATGCATGCAGGAGATGTGGATTTGATCCTTTGGTCAGGAAGATCTTCTAAAGAAGGAAATGGCTACCCACTCCAGTATTCTTGCCTGGAAAATCTCATGGACAGAGGAGCCTGGTGGACTACAGTCCGTGGTGCTGCAAAAGTTTCAGTCACAGCTAAACAACATCAGCACCTACTTTCATTGACTTAGAGCTTTCTTTTCTGTAGATCAGATCCTTTTTTTTCCCCATTGTGTCTTTGCCCATATACCTAAAATATTGTTTCCCCTCTTTGTAGTATAGTTCTCAACTAAAAACTCACCTCATTGAAAGATTCAAGTCATTTAATTAGAATCTGACTACACAGGGTCCCTAGACTTTGAGAGCCTGTATTCCCCCCAAGATGTTTTCCCCTAATTTCCTCACTGTCTAAATAGCCCTTGACCCATGTTTTTCCCTCAAGCAGACATTTAGTTTTAGTTTTGCTTATATTCAAAATATTTCTTCTGCTAGATAATGAAAGATTTGAGGCCAGAAATTGTGATGTCTATGAATGAGTGGAATTTTCAGCACTTGTGCAAACACTTTGACATTCAATATTTACTCAATCTTTCTTTTAGTCGATTTGAAAATCAACATTTGAATTCATATTTCAAGTTCCCTTTTGCTTTGAAGAGAAGTTTTTGGCAAAGCAGGCACATATAATTACAATGAATAAATGAACATATTGGCTTATAAATAAAAAATTCTATGCCTTTGTCCACGTTTTGTTCATGTATAACAAATTGCTACAAACCTAACCACTTAAAACAACTGCCATTTATTATCTGTTTTTCACTCTGTTGGACAGACGTCCAGGTGAGTTCAGTGTTGTTCTCTCCTTAGTGTTCCAAGACTAAAAGCATGGTGTGGGCTCAGCTGGGCTCCTATCTGGAGGCTGTGGTAAAGAATCAATTGCTGGCTCATTTAATCTGATGGTAAATTAAGTTCATTGCAGAAGGATTAAGGTTCTGGTTTCTTTGCTCCTGTCAGCTTGGGCTGCCCTCAGTTTCTAGAGGCTATCTGCATCCCCTGATAAATGGTCCCCTTTGTCTTCAAGCCAGCAGTGGTGCATCTTCTCACACTTGGAATCTGTTTGATTTTTCTGCTGTTAAGAAGACAACATTCTCTATTTCTAAGGAAATCTACTTCTAAAGGATTAGACTTCTACCCACCTGGAAAAATCTCCTTCTTTTATTAACTCAAAGTCAAGAGATTAGTAATATGAATCATATCTACAAAATTCCTTTTGCCAAATGATGTTAACATAAGCATGGCTATGATATCTCCTTGTATTTGCAGTAAGATTAGTGCAGAAGAACTTGGAGGACTATTTTAGAATCCTGCCCAGTACAATAATATAAAAAAGTATTGTCTTCTATCTTTTAAACTATATGTTTAATAATATTAGATATTTAGTAAAAATTTAACATTCACCTACTCTAAGGGTATGGTCAGTTGGTATATCCCTTTCAAGAATGCAAATTTGCTAAAGTGATGAGGAAGAAAGAAATTCTATGCAAAGGGAATCATGTGTGCATGTGACATTATAGTCTGTTTACAGCACTAGAATACCTTTTTAAAAAATGAAAATTAAGAATAAGAGCAAAAATAGAGAGCCAAGATGAGAGATTAAAATGGAAAATAGGGAGTGGATAGTCATTAAATTTTTGTATGTCTCGAAACTGTATTTTGTCTTTACCCTATAGGTTAAAGGCTCTTAACTTCTTTTTGTGCCATATCCATTGTCATCTTTGGCTCTCTGGTCAAGACTAAGGTCCCTTCTCATAATGATGTTTTTAGATGCATAAGATAAAATACATAGGATTATAGAAAAAAAAGTATGTGGCAATATAGTTATCAAAATATTATTTTATTTTGGGTTTTTTGGTTGTTTTTAAATTTTACTTTAATTTTGTTTAACACCAAAAACATTTTGTATTGAGGTATAGCCAATTAACAATGTTGTGATAGTTTCAGGTGAACAGAGAAGGGACTCAGCCATACATATATATGTATCCATTAAAATTTTGAACAGAAGTAAATATGCTTTTCTTTTAAAGTGTTAAATAATGATATATAGCAATGAGTCTGTTTTGACCTTGCATGTGGGTGTATTTGTATATGTGTATATTCCATTATTTTAATTATTACTTGCCTGATTTTGTAGCTGCCATTTGTCTGGGGTTCATCTTTGGCTTCTCATTTTTGGATATTTCTTTTAATCTCACTTAATGCCATAACAAACCACATGTGGAATCTTCATTCCTGACTGAAGATCAAGTCCTGAGCCTTTGGAGTGGGAGCATTGACCCCAAGACCCTAGACTACCAGAGAACTAAACCTAGGGAGTATCAAATAGTTAGAAATCACACAAAGGAAACCAAGCACCAGTAGCACCCTGTGTAGGATGCCTCATCTAAACAATAAACAAAATAAAAATTCAAACACTTCACTCACCCTTGCCATCAGAGGAAAAACAAACAAAAATTCAGCACAAATCTTACCCTATGTGAAGCTTACACAAACAACTAGACCAACCTTAGGAGGGCAGAAACCAAAAGGAAGAAAGAATTCAACCTTCTTCAGGGAAAGAATTCAACTTTCCTTGAAGCCTGGGAAAAGGAGACTGCAAACACAATAAGTTAAAAATTAATAATGACATTACAGAGAAATACTACACAAATGAAGGAACAAACTAGAGACACAGAAGTCCAAATAAATGAAGAAGAAATAGACAAACTACCTGAAAAAGGAATAAGAATAATGATAAAAAAAATAATAATTCAGAATAATAAAGAATAATTCAGAATAATAATAATAAAGAATAATAATTTGGAATAATAATAAAGATGATCAAAAACCTTGAAAACAAAATGGAGAAAATGCAAGAATCAATTAACAATAAATGAATTAATGAATAAACATAAAGAGACAAACAACACAATTAATGAAATTAAAAATAATCTAGAAGGAATCAGTAGCAGAATATCTGAAGCAGAAGAATGAATCAGTGAGCTAGAAGATAAAATGGTGGAAATAACTTCTGAAGAGAATAGAGTAAAAGTATGAAAAGAACTGAGGATTGTCTTAGAGACCTCGGGCACAATATCAAATGCACCATTTGAATTATAGGGGTCCCAGAAGAAGAAGAGAAAAAGAAAAGGTATGAGAAAATTTTTGAAGAGGTTATAGTTGAAAATTTCCCCAACATGAAAAGGAAATAGTCAATCAAATCCAAGAGGCACAAAGAGTCTCACACAGGATAAACCTAAGGAGAAACATGCGAAGACACATTCTAATCAAACTAACGAAGACTAAAGAAAGACTATTAAAAGCAGCAAGGGAGAAGCAACAAGTAACATACAAGAGAAACCCCATATTCTTCACAGCTGATCTTTCAGCAGAAACTCTGCAGGCCAGAAAGGAATGATAGGATATATTTAAAGTATTGAAAGGGAAAAACCTACAACCAAGATTACTGTACCTGGCAAGAATGTCATTCAAAATTGATGGAGAAGTAAAAGCTTTTCAGAGAAGCAAAAGTTAAGAGAATTCAGTACCAACAAACCAATTGCACAAATGCTAAAGGGATTTATATAGTCAAGAAATACAAGAGAAGAAAAAAGATTGACAAAATCAACCCCAAACTATTAAGAAAATGGCAATAAGAACATATATATCAATAATTAAATGTCAATGAATTAAATGCTCCAACAAAAAGATACAGACTGGCTGAAGGGATACAAAAGCAAGACCCATATACATACTGTCTACAAAAAACCCACTTCAGAACTAAAGACACATATAGACTGAAAGTGAGAGGATGGAAAACTATATTCCATTCAAATGGGAAGCAAAAGAAAGCTGGAGTAGCAACCCTCATGTCAGACAAAATAAACCTTAAAATAAAGACTACTACAAGAGATAAGGAAGGACACTACATAATGATTAAGGAATCAATCCAAGAGGAAGACATAACAATTGTAAATATCTATGCACCCAACATAGGAGCACCTCAATAATAAGACAAACACTAATAGACAAAAATGGAGAAATTGATAATGACACAATAATAGTAGGAGACTTTAACACCCCACTCACACCAATGGACAGATACTCAAAACAGAAAATTAATAAGGAAACACAGACTTAAATGATACATTAGATGAGATGGATCTGATTGATACCTTCAGGAAATTCCATCCAGATGCAGAATACACCTTCTTCTCAAGTGTACATGGAATATTCTCCAGGACAGACCACATCTTGAGTCACAGATTAAACCTCAGTAAATTTAAGAAAATTGAAATCATATCAAGAATCTTCTAGCAATACAAGCTCACCTCAGGAAACAAGAAAAAAATCAAATAAACAACCTTACTTTACACCTAAAGCAACTAGAAAGGGAAGAGATGGAGAAGCCCAGGTCTAGTAGAAGGAAAGAAATCTTAAAGATCAGGGCAGAAATAAATGCAAAGGAAACAAAAGAGACCCACGCAAAAATCAACCAAGCCAAAAGCTGGTTCTTTGAGAAGATAAATAAAATTGACAAACCATTAGCCAGACTCATCAAGAAACAAAGGGAGAAGAACCAAATCAACAGAATTAGAAATGAAAACGGAGAGATCACAACAGAAAACACAGAAATACAAAGGATCATAAGAGACTATTATCAGCAACTATATGCAAATAAACTGGACAACCTGGATGAAATGGACAAATTCCTAGAAAAGTACAACTTTCCAAGACTAAACCAGGAAGAGATAGATAATATTAATAGACCCATCACAAGCACAGAAATTGAAACCGTAATCAGAAATCTTCCAAAAAACAAAAGCCCAGGACCAGATGGCTTCACAGCTGAATTCTACCAAACATTTAGAGAAGAGCTAACACCTATTCTACTCAAACTCTTCCAGAAAATTGCAGAGGAAGGTAAACTTCCAAACTCATTCTATGAGGCCACCATCACCCTAATTCCAAAACCCAACAAAGATTCCACAAAAAAAGAAAACTACAGGCCAATATCACTGATGAACTTAGATGCAAAAATCCTTAACAAAATTCTAGCAAATAGAATACAACAACACATTAAAAAAATTATACATCATGATCAAGTAGGCTTTATCCCAGGGATGCAAGGATTCTTCAATATTCGCAAATCAATCAATGTAATACACCACATTAACAAATTGAAAAATAAAAATCACATGATTATCTCAATAGATGCAGATAAAGCCTTTGACAAAATTCAACATCCATTTATGATAAAAACCCTCCAAAAAGTAGGAATAGAAGGAATATACCTCAACATAATAAAAGCTATATATGACAAACCCACAGCAAACATTATCCTCAATGGTGAAAAGCTGGAAGCATTCCCCCTGAAATCAGGAACAAGACAAGGGTGCCCACTCTCACCACTACTATTCAACATAGTTTTGGAAGT